>JANHFT010010160.1:122136-143818 GCA_032467955.1 Pseudoxenodon macrops | reverse complement strand
AATCAGTGGAACAACTTGCCTCCAGAAGTTGTGAATGCTCCAACACTGGAAGTTTTTAAGAAAATGTTAGATAACCATTTATCTGAAGTGGTGTAGGGTTTCCTGCCTAAGTGGGATTGGACTAGGAGGTCTTCTAGGACTCCAAGGTCCCTTCCAACTCTGTTATTCTGTTCTGTTGTGTTCTATTCAATTCTATTTGTTTGGTTTGCAAACTTCCTGACTATGAAGAAAAGACTAGAAAAACAGGTCAAAAGAAACTGAAATAATCTGAATTTTAGTAATTGTTATGTTTGATGACAAAACTATTTTGCGAGAAAAATGATTGAATTGCCAACATTCAAGCTCATTCCAATGACAAAAAAATTACTCTTCTGTAATTGGCAGCTGCATTCCATTTGTGTATTACACGGCTGATTAGGCTTCCATTACAATAGAAAAAATCAGTAGTGACCAAAAATGGCATATTCACTATGAGTCTTGCAGCTGAATCCTGTGGCTGATATCCAAAGTGGGATCCAAATCAAAATTATGGAAGATAATTTGAACTCTTTCAAAAGAGATAGAAATACTTTATTTGATACTTGCCTCTGATACAGAAATACTAAAATGAATTGGATTAATAAATACATAGATCCTCAACAATGTAAAGAATACAATATTTAAAAAAGTTAATACCAAATGTTTTAAAAGCGTTCTGAGTTTTTAAGCCTGATTACTGAAATCTGAAATCAAATGGTGGATGCCAGACAGTTACATATCTGTATTATATATATATCTGTTTTGTTATATTGATTAGAACACTATAAAGCACTGAGAGTCTTATTGAATAAATATAACAAAAACAAATGAATAAATTCTTATTATTATTCCTTGTTCCAATTATCGTCACAAATGTGTTTCCAATCTTTCTCTTTTCTTTGTATTCTGGATCTGCTGTGACTATGTTCCAACTTCTTTGTCTTTATTAGATTTGAAATCCCTGAACCCGAACCAACCGAAGCCGATAGGCTGGCAATAGAGAAAGGAGAACAACCAATCAGTGCAGACCTTAAACGATTTCGCAAGGAATATGTCCAGCCAGTACAACTCAGGTTTCAGCTTTTATCTCCTTTATGTTTTTTAACTGCATTATCAAGTGGGGGGAACCCTGAGGTGATCACTTCACATGAAAAACATAAAGTTCACTTTGCTTGGAAAGAGGTGCTTTATATGAAAATGAGAGACTCTGAAAGCTTATCTAGAGTTTATATTCTGGCTTTTTTAAATAGATTTTTTATTTGTAAGATTGAAATTAAAATAAAAAGATATAAAGCTTGTGAATACAATTTAAACAATTCAGATTATATATGAGAGCCAATTTGGTGGTGTGGTTAAGACACCAGGCTTTAAACTGTGAAACTGTGAATTCTAGTCCCGCCTTAGGCACCGAACCAGTTTACAAAGCTGTAAATATTTTGAGAAAAGGGCAGCTATACAAATTTAAAAAATAAATATCTGCCATTGCAAGATACTAGAACATTTATGAAGACAGGGTGAGGGAGAAAAGAACTATACCACAAAAGGTATACTACAATGGTATTATTTTCATTTGTTTTGTCAAAAATCTGGTTGTAGTAAGTTATCCCTGTGCCTAAGTATGTCTCAATAGATTGATTCTGGGAAGTTTGCAATGTTGCATTTTTAGATTTCCCTCAATTCAAACAAAACTATGATAGTAAGCCGCACCCTTCTTTTTTTCAATTGAGGAAACTGTTTCAGGTGTCATCTCACTTAAGTATATCTGTTTTACCATCAGTTAGCAAATCTCAGCTTCTGTTTGTAAAAATTAAAAATAGTAAGAAATTTTTTTCCCTTCTTTTTTTCACCTTAAGGGTATTGAATGTGTTTCGTCACTGGGTAGAACATCATTTTTATGACTTTGAGAGAGACCAAGAGTTACTCGATAGACTGGAGACATTTATTTCCACTGTAAGAGGTATACAATTTTAGTTGATAATTTTCTTTAAATGTGAACACTCGGCATTAAGTCTTTAGCTTTTTACAAATCCTGAGTTGTTCTTTTGATTTGCACTTATTCATGGCTCAGAAGACAATGGTAGTTCCAGTTATTATGAGACAATGTTATGATATCAATTTCCTTTTTCTGTTTACAAAAAAGGCATTACATAACTGTTCGGAATGCTTCTGCTTTTGTGCTTTCCTTGTGCCATTAAAAATTTGAGTGTAAATGACATTTCTTATCCTAATTTCATGCATTTTTAGGAAACATTTTTTCATTCTTACATGAAATGAAAAGAGCGTGTTTAAATCATTCATGCTTCCATATAGATAAATAAATGTAAAATCATACATGCCATTTTATGTAGATATTCTTTTATGTAGAATATCTAATATTGTAATAAAGCAGTTCTGATATGTAAATGTCTGCTGAAAGATTATTTAAATGAGCTTTGCTTATAGCCTTAAATTTAAACTTTTTTCCCATTAGAATAAATAATTACATTTAATTTGGAGAACAACTACAGTCATGTAGTACCACCCAGTTCCATTATTTGCTATAACTTCTGGCATGTCTAGGGCTGTTAAAGAATTCTTCTTTAATTTTTATCATAATTCTGTCATAATTTCACATTTTTGTTGTTGAGCATCCATGGGACGGATGTTTAATAAAATAAGAAATTATGTACTTTGAGTTTAAAATGTCCCTAGTATCTTTATTTAGCTCAGAAATTCATCTGCTTGGGGATTAAATGCTGCCATTCCAAATTACAGTCCTTCATTAATGGTGATGGTTGAGAAGACAGACAAAAATCAGAATGAAATGTGCAAAATGTAGACTTTATATAAAATAAGGCATAGGATATTTCTTTCAATAGCCTACAACTGGCACAATGCTGTGTTTTTTAGCACAAATTAAAGTTCAGTGGTAGTGATTCTTTCTGATGCGTTTGGGTATTAGCCTGCATATGTCATTGCCCACCATAATGCTAAATTAGAAGACCAGTCTTAAAGGTTTTCCTTAATTTTGCAATTTAAATGCTATTGGCCTGATTGTAAAAATCTGTATTCTGCTTTAGTGTATTACAACTAACTATCATTACTTAAAGATGGGAAGAGCCTAATAATTTATCTCAAATGTCTCTCTCCTTTTACACTGCATTTTCAGTGCAGAATACATTTTAAGAAGTGCATACTATGTATTTGCTAAACAACTTATTATCTCAGATTTGATTTATAAAATATTTTCCCCAAATTTCATGTTAATTATTAATACAGGTAGTATTGACTTATTTAAACCCCAAATGTATGTCGCTAAGCAAGACATTTGTTAAGTGAATTTTGTCCCATTTTACTAGCTTTCTTGCCACAGTTGTTAAGTGCATCATAGCAGTTGTTAAATTAGTAAAACAGTTGTTAAGTGAATCTTGCTTCCCCGTTGATTTTGTTTGTCAGAAGATAACAAAAGGTGATCACGTGACCCCAGAACACTGCAAGCATTATAAATATGAATCGATTGCCAAGCATCTGAATTTTGATCATGTAACCATGGGGATGCTGCAATGGTAGTAGATGTGAAAAATTGTCATAAATTAGTTTTTTCAGGGCCGTTGTAACTTTGAACAATCTCTAAATGAACTGTTGTAAGTCGAGGACCACCTGTAATAGAAGTTTGTTCTGTTTCACACTTGCTGCATGAAATAGGAATGAATTTGTGCTGTGTATCTCTGAAATTGAAATCCCTTATACAATCTTATCAGCAATGTCTGATGTGTTTTCCAGGCAAATCCATGAAGAAGTGGGTGGAATCCATTGCAAAGATTATCAGGAGGAAAAAACAAGCTCATGCAAATGGCATAAGCCATAATATAACATTTGAGAGCCCTCCCCCTCCAATTGAGTGGCACATCAGCCGTCAGTTTGAGACATTTGACCTCATGACATTGCATCCCATAGAGATTGCTCGGCAGCTAACTCTCCTGGAATCTGATCTCTACAGGTAGACCACTCCTTTGTTGGGTTGACAACTCCTTCCATTGCATAAGTCAAATAGCAAAAGTGTTCCTTTGTTAATCAAATTCATTGTGCAAAGTCAATTTGAAAAGTACCGTACCGTATAGTACAGTATAGAGCAATATCATTATTGGAGTACCAATGTTGTCTGGTTTGATATTTATAGCGCTATAAGTAATCCTTCAGTAATAAGATAATGTAACATACTGATTGAAGTATGTTACCAATAATAGCAACAGAATAAAGCAGAGATTTGGTAGTAGAGCATCAATTTTGTGTCTGCAAATTTTATCTTTAATAATTTCTGTTAAAAGGATTTTAGGTAGAAGCTTTTAAAAGGAATTACATCTGAAGTCTTAGTTGTGTTCATTGGAGTACCTCATAAAGGATGTACTGAGTACAGCTCCCATTATCCCTTTCATTGATTCATGTTATTGGGCTGATGGGAGTTTCAGTCCATCACATCTTAAAGAGAAGATTGGAGAAGGCCAAGTCTGATAATTCAGGATCAAAGAAAGCAATGTTTTGATTCATCTTAAGACAGTTTATGTGTGAAATCGATCCAGTAGGTCGCTAACTCAGAAGTTGTATCTGTAGTCCACTTTCTTCAAAGTAATGTGAAGACAAATACTGAAGTAACTTTCAGAAGTAAGAGTATTGAATACTGAGACAATATACTTAACATGTTTTAATTCGCCTAAAGTACAATCCAGTGCTAAATATATTTATAACTGAGCACTTGAACAATATGTTGCTATTACTAGAAGAAAGTAAAAATAATTTATGTTCAAGCTGTGGATCCAACTCATGTTTACCATTTTCTTCTTTGAGTGATGTAAAAGTCAAACAAATAGGGTAGCTACATTTACTATCATTAAAAAAAATCACCACTTGGAATGACAGTTGTATACCATCATATTGCTTAGCAAATAAAAAGGGAAGAGCACATAGTATCTACACAGATTACTACACTGTAATTTCCCTAAATGAAATGCCTGGAGCACCTTCTGAATTTTCTGTATATTATACTCTTCCTACTGTGCACATCTGCACCTTCCCACACATACAGTCATTTTGTGGTTGTTGTTTTTTTCTGTATCAGGGCTGTTCAGCCTTCAGAACTTGTTGGGAGTGTGTGGACAAAAGAAGATAAGGAAATCAATTCCCCAAACCTACTGAAAATGATTCGGCATACAACAAATCTTACACTTTGGTTTGAAAAGTGAGTAAAATCACTTATATCAAGATAAGCAGTTTTTATCAGCTCAAGAGCCAGACTTTGCACAGAATGGTGTGACATAGAGGATGAACCATGTTTGTCAGGGGTTGAAAGGGAATGCCCATTAAATTCACCAACTGTAAACATGCAAAAAAGGAGGGAGCCACTTTGTTGTACCACCCAGTGCATTGGAGTCTTAGGGTCACACAATAGTTATTAGTCGACTGTATTTTCTTGTGCCTGATGTAGCTGCTAAGAATGGGGCAGATTTGTAGTGGAAAGTTTGAAGAAATAATTCTTTCAGAAATAGGTACTTAATAAATGAATATATGATGGTATTATTCATACAGTACATCTAAATTAAGGTTGGGGGAGGGGCAAAATGGGAATATGACAGTAGTTTTAAAATAGCATCCAACAAGCCTCTGTACTGGTTTTTCTTCTTCTCCTTTTTCTAAATTAGGTGTATAGTAGAAATGGAAAACTTTGAAGAGCGAGTGGCTGTGTTAAGCAGGATTATAGAAATTTTGCAGGTTTTCCAGGATTTAAATAATTTCAATGGAGTTCTTGAAATAGTCAGTGCAATGAATTCTGTCTCCGTGTACAGACTAGACCACACCTTTGAAGTAAGTCTTGGTGACTGACCAATAATCAGAGTGTGACCAATGATTTTAAACTACAGTTTTATACTAATGACAGTTGAAGTTCAGTATAAATGTGAATAACTTGGTAAGAATTACCGTATTTCCCAAACTAAGTGTTTCTGATAATCTGTGTGTCTACACTTAATTTAGAATTTACAGGACAGATATCAAAGCAGGAGAAGACCAAGAAAGACACTAGGTCTTTAATAAAGTTTGAAAAAGAATTATTAAGAAATAGCCCATAAATATTAAACAATGTCAGCAGGTTATACCTCAGTCAGTCAGATTAACCCTAACTGCAGGGAAGGTTAATTTCTCACAAGGAAGCTGGGGAAAAGGGCCAAATCTTAAAAGTCCTTCCCCCCTCCCCCTCCCCACTCCCTTGCCTCTTTGGAATCCTCACCTTAGTTCTGGGCTAATTAGCAAGGAAAAATCAATATGTTTACACTCATTGGAAAGGAAGAGATTACAAGAGAGTAAGCAAGCACACAGTGGGAATATACTTTGAAAGTATCTGTATTGGTGCTAGCAGGCTTACATGCTCCTGGCCAGACCACTTAAGGATACAAAAGGAAGCCTTTGGGATCAAATTGATTAGGATCATGCCCATTTCAGATAGCAGAGCAATCTGGGTCTCGGTACTAATTAACTAATCAAGGTTGCAGAGCTGAGGTACAGGTAACTTGCAAGCAAGTAGCATCTTTGCCTGCACACAAAGAAAAGCAGTTTAGGAAAAGACACCTTATCCAAGCAAACTCTCCTATGCAAGGAAGGAAATTCCAGGAAGGAGGGAAAGGAATAAGAAAATAAGGGGAGGAAAACAAGCTATGTACAAGACACTGGGTAAAATAACACTTTCTTTGTTTGTCAACTTTGCATCCTGCCTTTTGTATAGGACCTCAACGCATATATCTCGTCACATTACATTATAGTATAATAAATCATGATGAGATTTTTTTAGGGGGATTAAATAAGATTTCCAATCTGTGATAATGTAAAGTAAATCCTAGCACCTAGCTCAATGTTCATTGTTCCATTTTACTCTGTGTTTACCAATTATTGAATTATTTTGCATTATACTTAAAAGAAAAATGTACATTTTACTATTTTATTTTACTACAGCCATTTATTTCTGTCTTTAAAACATGTATTTTAATAACAAAAAAGAGAATAGCAACCAAGATGATTATGTGTAAGGCATTTGGACAGCAAAGACAAGTAATACTGAGAAATTATATAGAACAGAGAGATGTTGTGAAGATTTCACAATTTCTGGTCAACACTGAATATTAATTACACAGATATATCCTACAGTATCAAAATGTGGATTTTTTTCCTATCCAATATCAGGCACTGCAAGAAAGAAAAAAGAAAATTTTAGATGAAGCAGTAGAATTAAGTCAAGATCACTTTAAAAAATATCTTGCTAAACTCAAATCAATCAATCCACCATGTGTGCCTTTCTTTGGTAAGTTACATAACAGAGCCGGAAAATTGGCTGTTTCTTATATTCCTGTTAATTCATAAATGGTTAAGGAAATTATGACATTCTTTTAAGGGTATTTTGCAGTATCTTTTGAGAGTGTGCTTTTCTGCTGAGTATTTTTCTCTCCTTGATTAATTTTTGTATGAAAACCAAAATGTATTTAGATTTGAGATGATTGTTGAAATGCCCTCAGAGTATGATTCCAAAGAAGTACCATGCTAATCAAATTTATTTAGTGTACCATCAAATGCTATCTATTTTTTGCACATTTCAGCCCACTTTGGGGGAGGGGATCTAAGGACATAACATATTACTGGAAGGCAGACTAGAAGTTAGCAAGCTTATTACTTAATGGTCCAAAATGGTTTAGCGATGTGGCTTCTCTGAGGTTTCACTGAGTTAATTTTGTCAGGAAATTGAGTCATTCTTAAATTATGGTTGATCCAACAGAAGGTAGTTTTTTTCCCCCATTTGCTGCTATTCACAGTTGGTCAGCAAAACTTTCACTTCCCTCTCACCATTCAGAAATGTATCAAAAGTTATCTCAGGCTTGGGGGAAGTGTGTAGGGTATACAGGGGAGAAATGGGGATCTTGGTGTCTTTTTCTAGTGAACAGGCATGGATACCACTGTAAAATGTGCTATAAATTGTGTTCATAACATGTTATTTTACATTCTTACTTCATGGGGGTTGCATGTGACTTATGAGGAATCTTGCCCCTTATTTATGATTGGTTTTGATAATTTATTACACAGTGCAACAACCCATGAAAATAGGTTGAGTTATTACCTGGATGTAGCAAGTAAAAAATATTTCCCTAAAATTTCTTTGTTGAGTTCTCATAATCTGAAATGTCAACTTCTGCTAGATGTTCTAAAGTTCAAAAATGTAATGCAATACTTAATGTATAGTTATGGCTAATTTTTCTAAAGGAAGCGTCTCTCTTATGGTCATAAACAAAAAAGAAGCCATGGATGTGAAGAAGCCTTTTGCCCTTTCTCTCTATTTAGGGATATACTTAACAAATATTCTAAAGACAGAAGAAGGGAATCCTGACTTCCTAAAAAGACAAGGGAAAGGACTGATCAACTTTAGTAAAAGGAGGAAGGTGGCTGAAATCACAGGAGAAATCCAACAGTATCAGAACCAACCTTACTGTTTACGCATCGAACCAGACATCCGGGTAATTGGACAGCACTGGAGAGTTCCCTCTGGATTTGATCAGATGTTTGGGTACTTTGCTAATAACTAAGCCATGAGTGTAATGCACTTGCAAAAAAGACTAATGTTATCCTAGGGTGCATTCATGCAGACAAAGTGGGCAGATCACCCAAAAAAATTCCACACTGCTCTCCCACATTCTGAGCACCATGTTTCATAACAGACTGCAACAAATAGGAGCAAATACAGAGGAGGGCTACCAGGAAACCCTTGTGAGGAACTGTTAAATTATCTGGATATATTTAGCCCTCAGAAAATAAACTCTGCAGAGATATGATAGCCCCTTCAAAATATCTGAAGGGTCGTCACATTGAAGCGGAAGTAGACATATTTTCCAATGTCTAAAAGGCAGTACTAAAACCAATGTGTTAAAAATACGGGGAAGTGGATTCAGGCTAGATTTCAGAAGAAATTTCCTGATAGTAAGAGCTACCAGCCAGTGGAACAAGCTGCCACATAAATAAGTCTTTGCCAGAGGTCTTCAAAGGTTGGAGAGTACTTTTTCAGAGGGTTTAAGTGGAGAGTGGGAGAGCTTTCTAAAGTCCCTTCCAATTATGTGATTGTATATTAGTGTTTTCTACAGCGGTGAGGATTAGATTTAGCAGTAACTCCCAAAGTGTCCAAGTTCTTAGATTTTCTTTATGAAAATATCAAGCTTGTACAATTAGATGGGAGTACACTGCAGCCACCATTAAATTGAACTAGCTTTCATATCCTGGACAGGATGTTTGCTTTCAGTTTAAAATGTATAGAAATATAGGTAGTCCTTGACTTACGACCATTTGTTTAACAGCAGTTCAAATTTATGATGGCTTCAGAAAAAGTGATTGAAACCTGTTCTCTCATGACTGTTGAACTACCCCAGTTCAGGCATTTGGTAGCCTGGTTGTCTTTCTGACAGGTTGCATAACCTACCGTTACATGATTCTGATTTGCTATCTTCTCAGCTGGTTTTTGACAAAGTCAATTGGAGAAGCTGAATTTGCTTAACAACTTTATGATTCTCTTAGTGATCACAGTAAAAATGATCATAATATTGGGTTTTTTCATGTGATACTCGCTTAACAAATGCAATACTTAGCGACCAAAATTCCGATCCCAATTGTGATTGTGGAGGACTTCCTGTAGAGCTATTTGTCCATTTCACATACACTGTGTACACATGCAGTCCCATCCATAAATAATTCCAACATTGCTAAGGCTATGCGAGGAAATAAAATATGATACAGTGTAAACTGATTGAGAGCCTAGGAACAAATGTGATTTCTAGAATCTTGCTGGGAGGGGGAGGGGGGGGGAGGTTGGCATATTCTTACCCTTACTGGAACTTTTTGTTATGATATGTTTTTGTTTTTTCAGAGATTCTTTGAAAATTTGAACCCCATGGGAAATTACCCAGAAAAAGAATTCACAGACTATTTATTCAACAAATCTCAGGAGATTGAGCCCCGAAATTGCAAGCAGCCTTCTAGATATGTAAGTATTCAAATGATACAGTGATGTACTGATAGTTCTTTGTTAATGACAGTAATTGAGACTGAAATTTCTGCTACTAAGTGATGCAGATGTGATGCACAAGTTCATTTGACTGCATCATTTAGCAACAGCAGTCCCAGCACTCTCCATTGCCATCGTTAAGCAATGATCAAGGATCACTGAATCCTAGGTAGCTCGCAAGTAGGATGGCAGGCAGGCAAGGTGTGGTACAAGTGCAAGAGGGCAGGGATGATTACTACCTGGTGGGGAAATGGCCCACGAGGCACATTGTGAGCACATCAGGGCCAAGAATAACTAATGACAGGCAGGACAGAGTGCACAAATGGCCCAATAGTATGGCGGGGTTGGAGGTTGCCTGTTGCCAAGTAAGCAACTTACTGGAGCGACTTGCGATTCTCCCTGCTGGCTTTCCCATTGACTTTGCTTGTAGTAAGGTTGCAAATAATAAAAACGTGACTACAGAATGCTGCAACATCAGTGTGAGCTGGTTGCCAAGTGCCCACATTGCAATCGCGTGACTGGCGGTACTGTGGGGGCTGGAATTTTGAGAACATCATAAATCTTTTTTAGCACCATCATAACTTCAAACAGCCATTGAACAACTGGTTGATAAGTGAAGACTACCTGTATAGGACTCCATTTGATAGTGTATATATTTAATTTGTAGAAAAAATAATGGTGTGTGCTGAGAGATGTGTGCTGTTTGCAGAGAATACTGCTCTTTTCTCAAACCTGGCAAGGTTTCTAGGAAATTGTATAATAATATCAGTGACTGAGTATTAGCACCATAAAATTACTTTGTAATGTTAAATGGCAATTTACTATGGAGTGTTCTGAATTATTCCATATAATTAATGTAAGCATAATTAATGCTTACATGAATATAAGCCCTCAAAAGATGATTTGTTTTGTTTCCAATGGAGAACTGTATTTCAAAAATGAACATTTTGCTTCCTTCTCTATTGGAGGAGATATCAAAGGCGTGCAATCCAGTGGTGGGATTCAAAATTTTTCCTGCTGCTTCTGTGGGCGTGGCATGACTTGGTGGGCATGGCAGGGGAAGGTTTCTGCAAAATCCATATTTCCTCCCGATCAGCTGGGACTTGGGAGACAGAAAATAGATGGGGGCGGGGACAGAGGTGGTATTTATCGGTTCTCCAAACTATTCAAAATTTCTGCTACCGGTTCTCCAGAACTGGTCAGAACCTGCTGAAACCCACCTCTGGTGCAATCAAATGTAGTTTGAAGAGAAGTATTGCTGGAATTAACATTTCATTTTTAAAGCAAAAGATGGCTTAGGAAGGAAAAAAAGCAATTTTCTTAGTTTAGTATGATTAGTCCTTTTTTGCACTGATTTATTTCCTTGTATTTCTAAACATAAAGCAAAATAGCTCAAGGAAACAAAAGGGGATAAAACTGTGGGATTCTTTTCTCTCTCTTTTAGCCTAGAAAAACCACCTACTCTCTAAAATCTCCTGGAATAAGGCCAAATGCTGGCAGGCACAGCTCCACATCTGGCACTTTGAGAGGCCATCCAACTCCTCTTGAAAAGGAGCCGTATAAGATTAGCTTTAGCAGAATCACTGAAACTGAACAGGAGTCTGCAGCATCGGCACCAACCTCACCAAACATACCATCCACTCCTCCAGTGTCTGCGTCATCAGAAGTCAGTGTATTCATAGACATTGATCTCAATAGCTCCTATGGTAAGTGTTCTGAATGACCTTACATTCTCAAATTACAATAAAACTAAACTAAAATTATCTCTGATATTTGCAGGTTTACTGCTCTAACATATTATGCTAAGTCTGGCTTAGAGGGTGAGAGGTGGATGGGAATGCTTCTTCTGAAAGATTCTAGTCATCGAGTTAATGTACTTTTGAATGCAACATTTTTGTCTTTTAGCTTTTGAGACCTGGAACAAGATGTATTTTTTTTATGCCATTTATAACTGAACTCAAGTGTTAATGGCACAGTGGAGATCAATGATTTAACCCCCCAAATCTTTATGCTCACCATTTCTTTTCTATTTCTTAACCTTTTATTAGGCCTATGCAAAACATTTAAACAAAGAGCCTTATTTGAATCATTAAGCAAGCATCTACTGACAACTTCCTGCTGATTTCCAAAAAACAAAAGGGATGCTGGCAGGAAATAGCTCCCAAGCAGCTGTTGGGCAGTTAAGTGGGCTGCTGCCAGGTGGGAGAGGATGCACAAATGGCTAGTGCAGTACTGCAGGCTAGTTCAGCTGACTGCTAGCTGCAGTTTGGCAGTTCAAATCTCACCTGCTCAAGGTTGACTCAGCCTTCCATCCTTCCGAGGTCGGTAAAATGAGGACCCAGATTATTGGGGGCAATATGCTGACTCTGTAAACCACCTAGAGAGGGCTGTAAAGCACTGCAGGGTTATATAAGTCTAAGTGCTATTGCTGAGTGCTATAACCAGACTCCATGGAGGAAAAAGTCACCAGAGAGCAAGTGACTTAACCAAAGCAATTTGCCAGCTTTTCAATGAACTTTGCTGGTGAGACGCAAATCATAAATGCTGGGTGCCAAGGACCTTAGATTGACCAAAGGGATTCTGAGACAGCCAGAACTCTGAGGGTCTTTGTTAAGTACCACTCATTCAACATAACTTTGAATGGTCGCTGAAAGAGTGGTCATTAACCAAGGACTACCTGTAGATAAATACTTTCTGTAATCTATGCCTTTTATTATAAACCCTGCTTTAAAGAGCTCAGAGCAGAATGCTTGTGGGTTAATTGACCGTAGATAACTGTTCCTCTTTTTTAGTAATGTAATATTCTATTTCCCACACTGTTTCATTACTGACTTCCTAAATTCATTCTACTTTCCTCTACAAGCCTCAAAACCCCTCTTGAAGACCCCGGGTGCCTGAGTCAAAGATCAGTTTATTATCCTGGCTGGTGTACCGGTAGGAAAAACTGAGTTTGAAAGAGAGTCTCTTTGAGGATAGAGAGCACACCTGCACCAATAAGAGCTAGTCAGATCCCACCTCACAAAGGTGGACTGATTATACCAATGATAGTTGGTTAGGTATGCCAAATATTGAACGTGGCATGTCAGTAGCAAAAAAAAACCATTACCTGAGGATAACTTAAGGCTGCGTCGGGTGTAGTCTGGGGATCAGAGAAAAGCAAAGCAATGAGCACATAATGGAAAAGAAATTGCTGGAGCACATTTGATGATGCAGATAGGGAAAGGCTGTAAAAAGACTGTAATCCTCATGCTCTTTTGTCAAGTTCAGGTGAAAAAAGTTGTGTCACTTACAATTAACAATACACTTTTTCACTTAGCTGTATTTTTAGTTCTAAAACAATATTTTGGCAGGGATTATATCCTTTCTGCCTTTTCTCCACAGGTAGCAACAACAGCATATTTGCTCCTGTCCTTTTGCCACAGTCAAGTAAGTACTTCGGCTGTTTTCCTTAGAATTCTGTTGTCTCTTTGTATATGTATGCAAAAGAACAGCAAGAGTCACTCTAATTCTAAAGTTGTAGGATCTTTGGCCCTGTCTAAAGCTGATGAGGGGAATAACAAACGATCCAATTGACATTTTGAGGGGGTGATTTTCAGATTCATTTTTGGGAGGTTGGGGCTTTGGGGGCAGTTTTGAGGGAAAATATGGGCGCCTTAAAATTTGATGAGACTTCAGAAAATGCCAAACCTCCTAAAAACTTAGAGCAATTTCTTCCTGTTTTTGAGGGTTAATGTGCACAAAGATTTATTGATAACATTTATATTTGGCCAGTTTGGTGTAGTGATTAAGGTGCTGGTCTTGAATTGAGGAGACTGAGTTCTAGGCCTCCCTCCATGGAAGCCAGCTGGATGACTGTGAACCAGTCACTCACTCACAGCCCAATCTACCTCGTTAGGATTGTTGTGGGAAAAATAGAGGCAGGACTATTAGATATGTTCACTGTGTTGAGTTGACGTGTGTGTAATAATAATATGACCACCCAACTCAAACAATATGACTCTAGATGGTGTACAACATCATTAAACAGAAATATAAAGCAGCAGTAAAACAAAACAATTAAATAGCTACCAGAACTAAAATGCATCCTATCCTACCAGGACTCATTCTGATCCAGGGCCTGCGGAAACACCCAGCTCTTAACTGCCTTTCTAAAGGCTTGCAGGCTTGTGGCCGAAAGCCAGTTAGGTACCCAAAACCTTTGCAGTTTCCCTTGACCTCGCTATTGTAAACCTCCAAAATGCTAAAAAAACTCCAAAAATGTCAGCTCCATTCACCATAGAAAACTGCCCATAGATTTTCTCATCCTGTCTTAAAGACAGAAGCTATTAAAATACAGCTAGAGAAAGCAAAACATAAACAAGGATATACAGGTAGTCCTCAACTTATACAACCATTTATTTAGTGACCATTCGAAGTTACAACAGCACTCAGAAAAGCAACTTACAACCATTCTTCACACTTTCAATGTCATAGCATTCCCACAATCATATGATCAAAATTTGGGCTCTTGGCAACCAGGATGTATTTATGACAGTTGAGCATCCTGGAGTCATGTGATCGCCATATACAATCCTCTCAATTAGCTTCCAACAAGCAAAATGAATGATGGAAGCCAGATTTGCTTAATGACCACATCATTCACTTAACTCTAGTAATTTGCTTTAACCATGGCAAAAACGATTGTAAAATTGGTATGACTCACTTAGTAACCACCTTGTTTAGAACTGAAATTCTGGTCTCAATTGTGGTTGTAACTCAAGGACTATCTGTATCGCAAGTAGAAAAATAATTGCCAGTGCTTATACATTTAACAAATAAGGTTTCAAAAGATTCAGTATGCAATCTCACACTCTTAATTCTCTCTGTTGTGTTCTTCAGAATCATTCTTTAGTTCATGTGGAAGTTTGCATAAATTAAGTGAAGAGCCCCTGGTTCCTCCTCCTCTGCCTCCTCGCAAAAAATTTGATCAGGAGCTTTCCAACTCAAAGGTAATCTTCTTTTTAAAAGAAACTTCTTTATGTGTACAATATTTGTAGATTATGAGCAAAACAGAGATCTTGTAGCTGTGTGTGGTTTTATTTCTCACCGCTCAGTCTCCCTATAGTTTCTTCTGTGTTTGTGCATCTGCAAGTGCCTCTCTTCAAACCATCACATACCCACTTGCTTGTTAATCAGCTCATGTACCAATCTCATGTCTGCTGCATTAACCATCTCAAACATGGCTTGTTGGTATTTCCAGCCATTTTGAAATGCCTGTTTTTAGAGCGGAATTCCATTAATTTTGATGGGACGTTAAACCATTAAATTTAAATCAAACTGTTTCATTCTTTGAGGAGTTAATATTCAAGTTCAAGGATGATGAAGATGAAGCATGGAATGTTGTTTTTTGAGAATATCAGTGTTTTGATCCAGGAAGGAAATTTGAAGATAGAGACACATGCAGGTTAATGCAGGTTCTTGCTCAAAATAATTTATATTGGTAACAATTTGATTCTGCTCCTATGTGTTTCAGGGTGGTTCCAGGTCCGATGATGATCCTCCTGCTGTCCCCCCGAGACAGCCACCTCCTCCAAAGATACAGCCACGAGTCCCAGCTTACACTGGTTTGTTTGATCAGCAGCTGCAAAGCCCTCCACCACCTCCACCAAGAGACCCTCTGCCTGACACCCCTCCTCCAGTGCCCCTTCGCCCTCCAGAGCACTTTGTGAACTGCTCATTCAATCTTCAGCCACCCCCTGTGGGACACTTTCACAGAGAGCCCGACTGGCTCCGGGAAGTTAGCACATGCCCAAACTCCCCCAACACTCCTCCTGGCACCCCATCACCTCGAATATTGCGTCGCTGGTGCATGCTTAGCCCAAACCTTAATAGCCTTGCAGCACCTCCAGTCCCACCTCGTCAGAATTCCAGTCCTCAGCTACCAAAACTGCCACCAAAGACTTACAAGAGGGAACTTTCTCACCCTCCTTTGCACAGACACTCTTTGCTAGAAAATGCAGAAACTCCTCAATGACCTTCATTATGGTAGTCATTGACACTGGAATAGCAGCTCCTAACTTTACGGTTTCTCCTTAATTTATTCCAATGACGCCGTGTATTTGAGTCCTTTGTCAGGCAAACACATGCACCAGAGTACTGCAGATCAAGACTCATCCTCAAGCATTGGAACAACAACAGCCTTCAGACTCACTCTAGCCTGTTTACTCATACCATCAATCTTCTCCTCAGGGGATCAGTAACACTGCCTTCTCCTCTTCCTCTTCAGTGCCGTGACAAAGAAAACCATATTTTGCACTGTAAATGACACACTACATTAATTTTAAACTGACATCAGTTCATTGCACTGAGCCAAAACAAAAGTGGCTGCTCATGGATTTTTTATTTCCAAACTGGAGCATGAGCAGCCTTTTCTCTCCATATATGTGTATGTGTGTGTGAGTGTGTTTTTTTAAAGGTGCAATTAATTGGAGAACCTTCTCCAAACTGGTATCTTTAAGCTGTATCAGGACTGCAATCCTTGCCAATATGGCCTTCTAGAAAGCACCAGGTAAGATGCAGTGAGAAGTGCTCATGAAAGCATTCTCACCCAAGCTGAGTTGCAGTGAATAGATTCATTTCAATGTGATTTACCTGGGAGAACTTTCAGGTGGATGTGCCCAATTGACGCCATAATTGATGGACTTCCCACCAAACATGAAGACCTATATCATGTTTCTAACTTTCTTTACAGAAAAAAAATTAAAATCAAGAGGTTTGTGCTAGACCATTATATTACTGTTGTTTTCAAATGTTAGGTGACATCATGTCTTAATTTTTGTACTTTTGCTGCTGAAATTGGGAAAAGATAAGTGACTAAACCAAGAGAGTACACTACAATTGGCCCGATTAAGTGAGAAGCAGAAAAGAATCTGTTTCACCCACCTGTTCAAGGAGAATTTAGCACGTGTGTCCTATTCAGTTGTGCCTTCATTGTTTAAACAAGCGGAGGTGTCTTAAGCTAAAAGGTTGCCTGCTGTTTTGGCGAACAAAGCTATTGCGCCATATTATGTACAGTTGTTTATAATGTATAATTTACAAAGTAATAACCTGTATACATTTCTGTGGCTTGAAGCCTCTTCTGCAATCTGTTCTTTCTGAGCATTATACTATTGTAAGCATTTCTCTACATATTAGTGATGAAAACCATATTATAATTACCCTTCTTTCCTCAAATTAGAGCTTTACTGTCATTATGGGGTCCCCTCTGAAAATGTAGTGTTTAAACCAGCAGATATTGAAGAATGCTATTTTGGACTCTTTGAAACTTAAATGAGACCTTCCTCTGGCCAGTTGAACTCTGTTCTTTTCCATTCCAGCTGGCATATTAAATGAGTCTAGTTCACATATTAAAAAAGATCTGAAGAGAGTTTGGTAGCACCTTTTTCAATTAACTTAGAAGGAAAAAAAAGCATACGCTTTCACGAGCTACAGCTCACTTTATCAGATGTGTAGAGTGGCTAGATCTTGCCCACATTAAGATGGGTGGACTTCAACTTCCAGAATCTCTAGTCAGCATGCTGGCTAAGTCCACACTGGCTAAGGTTGATAGTGGGATAGACTGTTATAGGATTTAAATAGGGATGATAGGAAAGGAGGAGATGACAGGTTGGTTATGTAGATACAGGTTACCTGTGAGACAGATTAGCAGTATCTTATCAATTAACAATTGTTGTGTTAAAACCCCTTTGTATTTGTTGATATCTTGAACTTGCCTGAAATCTCTTGATGTATAGGTAATACAGATAGACTAATGACCACAATTGTGACTGAAACATATGTTATAAGTCATTGTGATCATAAGTCTAGTCAAACCTAATTTTATGACTATTTTTACACTGGGCATTAAATAAAGCATACAATTATTAAGCAAATCCAGCTTCCCGAATGGGTGTTTTTTGCCAAAAACTGGCAAAAAAGAATATAAAGTACAATCATGTGACTGCAGGATGCTACAACTAGACATAAATGTGAACCAATTACCAACCACTCAAATTGCAATCACTTGGCTATAGGGATGTGGTAAGTGCAAGTGCAGGTCATAAGTCCTTTTTCCCAAGGTCATTGTAACTTTTGAACAATTGTAAAAAAAATATCCTAAGCCAAGGACAACCTGTATTCAGCAATCTCTTTGCTCAGTGATGACTTTAAAATGGGTTGGTTGAAATAGGTGCTACCAGGATTCCTTGGGGTTTTTTTTTGTAACTAGGCTCTTTCACAATGTTCAAGTACTGTAGAATCCAAAAGCCTTCTCTTGACTGCTCTGTGGCTTTTTACTGTTCTTTGTATCAGAGTTCTTAACCAGACTAATAAATCACCTGGTCTTAATTTTTAAGAAAGCCTGTTCAAGTTATATTATTCTTGCAAAGGTTATCATATTAAGAAAAACAGATGAAACTCCTTAGAAATGGCTTTAGGCAAGTTGGTGCTGAAGGCAGAAAATCCAACATGGTACACTCCTCCTTTCCACTATTACAGAGTTTAAACAAGTTGATTATTTTCCCAATAATTTTCATGTCACCTGCTTGTGGTAAGTCGGGGGTGCTTAAATCTGGCCACAGGGCTGGCCTGGAAATATCAAAGGACCAGCCCATGGTGCCTCTGCCAGCCAGAACGGGCCCCGTGTGCCCCACCCTATGGCCCGTTTTCGGCCTTCCCGGTCTCCTGCAGCACTCTGCCGGCGAAAAACGGGCCATGCGGAAGCCTCTGTGCAGCCCGTTTTTGGCAGGCATAGTGCTGCTGGAGGCCGTTCAGGCCCAAAATGGGGCAGAGGGGGCCACACGCACCACCACCCCTGTGGCCCGTTTTGCCAATCAAGGTGCTGCAGTAGGTGTCCATTCATGCCTATAGTTCTACTGTAGAAATCCAGTTTGACACCCTGTGGTAAACAGTTTCTCCCTATATGATATTTAAGCCAAAATTTCCAAGAGGTAGTGGTGGTTCAGAAAACAGTTAAAATAGTCATTCATAAAAATCCAAGGGCAGGAAATTACAAGAAACTTACATTACATTTTTGGGGGAAATAATTCTTAACAGAGCTGTGTAAAATAGAATGTGCTCTAACTAAACCAGGACTTTTCAGATTAGAAACAAGGCCACTTCGAACATTTCCAGAACATTCTGAAAAGTTGTATACTTCTATTTCAAAATGGGAGCTCAGGTTTCAAGCTCAGATGTGGTGTCAGTTCAAAACAGTCTGCCCATGATTGGTTATAAATTTGTGTGATTACAGAGACTAAGGCTAGAGAAAAACAAAGGAAACTTTAAGTTTTGAAAATCAAAAGATTTCACTAAAAACTTCTCTGTACTCTTGTTATGGATGCCTATGGAGATTCTCAATCATCTAAGTCATGGTTGTCACAAAGGTGCTTTTCAAAAGGCAACTAGACTTTGTTTTTTTCCTTGAAAACATTTTGCTTCTCATTCAAGAACTGAAGAAACTTCTTGCATGAGAACTGAAACATTTTCAAGGAAAAAAACATGAAAGTCTAGTTACTTTTGAAAAGTACCTTTGGGACATATCTATGGAGATTCTCAGTCATCTAAGTCAGCGGTGTCAAACTCGCTTCGTCATGTGATGTCACAACTTTTTTCCCCTTCGCTAAACTGGGCGTTGCTGTGGCTACTGCATGACACATGCAAGTTTGACAGCCCTGATCTAAGTCATGGTTGTCCCAAAGGTGCTTTTTCAGGAAAGGACCTTTGGGACATCTTGCTATGGATACTTTTTACTAGGTTTTGCATAAGTTACCCGTTTCCCTAACAACAAAGAAAACTAAAAGGGTTACCTAAAACCTACATCAGAACTTTCCACAGTGCTTTACAATTTCTTGGAGGTTTGCCCCGACGAGGCCGGGAATGAATGAGAAAGACTTTCTAAGATACATAAGAGGTGATTTGGAATATTTGTGATATCAGTTCTCAAGACAATAAGGTTGCACTCAACTAACATGCTTTATAAAGTCGGGTAAAGAGCCAACAAGTGCATTTGCACAATACACTAATCTAGGTTTGTGATAACCTTGTCCAATTTTTTTGGCCTTGGCGTAACCTGCTTGGATAGCACAAGATTGAATGTACTGTGCAAACTCAAGAAATGCAATAATTCAATAATCAGGTAAAGCCTACAGTGTTTTATTTATGCAGCCAGAATGGGTCTCTGCTGTGTGAAAGTAACAAAATACCTTTACCTATTATTATGTAATATGAGGAACAGAATACTTTCTACACAGGTAATTTCATTCTGATATACACTCTTTCATCTATGATCACGTTTCTTAAAAAGAGGCAGCAAATATAAACATATTGAATTAGATATTCCGAATAACAGGACTGTGTGTGTTTGGTATGGGCAGTTTTGCATGATCTTGGTGTCCCATCCCACCTGATCAGACTCATCACATCACTGTACACGGATCAGGAGGCAATAGTGAGAACACTTTAATGTTGATACAGATAGATTCAGAAAGGGAGTTAGGCATTTATTTTATCACCTTTTTTTGTTCAATCTATGCTGAAGTGATTATGTGGAAATTAGATCTGGAACTATCTGATGGAGTGAAAATTAGGGGAAGAATCATAAATAATTTGAGGTATGCAGGTGATACAACACTATTGGCTGAAAATAAGGAAGACCTGGAAAAAATGAACTGGAAAATTAAGGGCGAAAGTCAAAACGTAGGATTGAGTCTTAACATCAGGAGGAAGGAGAAAATGTAAACAAATATAATGGCAACTGCAGATGAACATGAGACGTTTAAAATCAACAAGGAGGAAATTGAATTAGTTTGAGAATTATCTTCTTTGGATCCAAAATTGTTCACAGTGGCAGTTCTAGTCCTGAAACCAAATGCAGAATAATCTTAGGCCGCACTGCAATTATTAACAAGAATAAGATCTGGAAAAGCAGATATCTTGATATAAATGCAAATGGCAGGCTAGGTAGACCAATAGTCTTCCCTATAACGATGTACGAGTGTGAGAGTTGGACACTAAGAGTGGCTTATTGAAGAATTCATGCCTTTGAACTGTAGTGCTGGCATAAATTGTTACGTATACCACAGCTAGCCAGAGTAACAGTGAGGTGTTAAATCAGAAAATCAGAAACAACACTAGAAGCTAAAATCATAACACTGTCTGATTTACTTTGGCCATGTCATGCATGCAACCAAACATATTGGCTTGATAATATCAAATCTGACACAAAGTTGAACATCCAACAACTGAAAGAAGCAGTGCTTGACAGGGTAGCATGGAAAGCATTTGCCTATAAAGTCGCTGAGTCGGACACGCCTATATATTTAAACAAACAAACCAAGCAATGAGTATACATAGATTATTCAGAGAATAATCAGAACTGCAGGAAAAATAATTACTGCCAACTTGCCTTCCATTGAGGACCTGTACACTGCACGAGTCAAAAAGAGGGCTGTAAAACTACTGACTCCTCACATCCTGGACATAAATTGTTTCAACTCCTACCCTCAAAATAATGCTATAGAGCACTGCAAACCAAGACAACTAGACACAAGAACAGTTTTTTCCCAAACGCCATCACTCTGCTAAACA
>JANHFT010010160.1:110923-122036 GCA_032467955.1 Pseudoxenodon macrops | reverse complement strand
TTGTCTTTTTATGTACACTGAGAGCACATGCACCAAAGACAAATTCCTTGTGTGTCCAATCACACTTGGACAATAAAAAATAAAGAATTCAAAGAAAGAAAGAAAGAAAGAAAGAAAGAAAGAATTTGTTCAATTTTAATAACTGCCTATCCTCTGGGCAGCCAACCATCAAATCAGTTGAGACCAAGTACAACATTACAAGACTAGTCATTCTTCCTCAGATCAAACTACTTCATGGGATTGTTGCTGTGGGGGAAATCGAAGGAGAAAAACGTATAGAAATGGGATATTATAAACGTGACATCAGCCGAGAAAAAATAATGCATGTCAATACAACCAAGAAAAACAAAACCAGATTTTCAAGGCCTGGCAAAAGGCCAGCAGGATTGGGGCCATCCTAAAATCCCAAGGGAGACTGTTCCCCGAGGGCAGTTTTGCCTGACTGCCCTCATACTTCTGCCGCTGCTGCTTATTCTCACGTTGTCCATCTATTCTTATCCGGAGATACGCCCTTCGCGTATGAATTCACGGAGTAGGGAAACCTAGCGGGGACTGGAAGAAAGTCTCTTGCGCTGATCCTTCGGAGCGCCGCCGGGCAGCTGCGAGCAGAGAAGAGCAGCTGCCCGGTGTCCCTTCCTAGTTCCCAGTCAGAAGGCGCCGCCGGAAAATTAAGCCGCCCTTGCCCGCCCTTCATGATGTCGCCGCCGCCGCCGCCGCCGCAAGCAGCGGTCTTCTTCGAGCGGGAGCTGCCCCGGCGGGACGGCTCCGGGATCCTTCGGCTGACGCAGCGTTCGGCCGGCGGGACAGGCTGTGTGGTGTGGGACGCCGCGCTGGTGCTGGCCCGCTTCCTGGAGAAGAGCGCGGCGCAAACAGGGCAAAGCACGAAGCAGAGAAGCGGAAGCCCGGTGGGCCTTCTCCGCCACAAGGCCGCGCTCGAATTGGGAGCCGGCACCGGCCTCGTGGGCCTCGTGGCCGCCAGCCTCGGGTACGGGAGCGGGGGCAGGCGGGGTGTGGGTGGGGGGATCCTTCCCTGGGCGTCGCTGCCCCGTTTTGATCTCCTGCTCTGGATGTTCCCTCGGCCCTGGCAGAGAAAAGGGCAACAACCCCCACGAGGTGTAAACCTTTATCTGTGCAAGCGGAAAGGAGATGATAGCCGCCCCGGGAGCCCTGCTACCATCTCAAAACCTTCCTCATCAGAGATTATTACCAAGAATGTTTTTTTTCTTTAGCCCTTTTGGGGATGTACTTACTTACTTATTTATTTACTTACTTACTACTGTTCAGGTTTCTGAACCACCCATCTCCCTCAAAGAGGAAATTTTTACACAAGTTTGGGACTACTTACACAAAGTGCAAAAAGCCTCCCCCCTCCCCCCCAATGGCTATTGAATAAATCCAATTTGGGTAGGCTCACACTAAGCCAGAAATAATTGCTTACAAATTGTAATGGCTTTATTCATTCAAAAAGTTAAGCAACAAACAAGTCACACTACACCTTAGCATGTCAAGTAAATAAATAGTAATAGTAAACCCTATGCACAACACTGATTATGCAAAATTCCCTCTGTATGCCTGCTCCATTGGAGGAAGAGAGAGAGAAAGACAGATTATTTTATCTCTAGGACTATTATAAAGGGGTTATTGCATTACTTGAAAGTAAGCTAGGCCATGTTTCATGTGTAATATTTTCCAGCTTTAACTTTATCTATTTTATTTGCCAGGAGAACTGGCTTTTTGTTGCCTTAATACATTTAGTTCTGTACATGATTTGCTTTGGCAGGAATTTCCTGTACATGATTTGCTTTGGCAATTCAAACTTCTTTAAAAATTGACATTGTGGAAGGGAGCCATGCTTGTCTACTGTGGCAAATCGTCAGCATGGGTTCTGATAGCACCTTTTCCAATTAACACATCTTATTAAAAGGCAGATCATTTTATCAGATGCAGACAAATCTAAACCCCATTATTAGTCTTAGCCCAGTGTTTAACTTTGTCTGCTTGAAGATGTGTGGACATCAACTCCCAGAATTCCCCAGTAAGAGTAGACAAATTTGAGAAACCCTGGTCCAGCCACTCTGCATCAGATGAAGAGAGCTGTAACTCACAAAATTTTATGCCATTCAATAAATCTATTTAATCATAAAAGGTGCTGCCATCCTTCAAAGAAATTGAGTGGTTGGTTTTATGCTTTAATGCTGTTTTCTGTCTTGTATTGCTTGAATAATAGTGGGGGAACAGACTAACATATTTTCTTTCTACCTTTTTTGTAGAGCAAATGTTACTGTTACTGATCTGGAAGAAGTTCAGGATTTATTAAAAGTGAACATTGAGAATAATCAACATCTTGTGTCAGGTTCTATTCAAGCCGAGGTACTGAAATGGTTTGTATTTTTTTATTTTATTTTATTTACTTTAAGAAATTGAAAATCAATTTTGGTTAATCAGACAGTTATAACAGAGTCTAATTTATTTTATATATTTAATCATATTTTTAAACAATCTCCCTCACAGAGGGAAGACGACAAGATTAACAAGATGAAATATTTTCGTCTACCTCAATCTGTAATACAAAGGATCTTGATAAATTGTTGGAGTGAATTATATATTTTTAAAGTTACACTATAACGTTTGATAGTTCTTTGGATAAATAATACATCAGATGTGCATCTAACTATACTGCTTTAAGAAACTTGGCTAAAATTCAGGGCCTACATAAAATAACAAATGAATCAAATGTTATTTCTATATTTTTTTATTAGATTGATTAGATTTATATGGCCATCTGCCTCATACAAAGCAATTCTGGGTGACTAATACAATAAAAACACTGGAGTTGTGTGGCCAATAAGTTTACATCATTAATAATAACAAGAACAACATTAGTAAAATAACTAAATTCTATAGATAAGACATATCAGGAAACAAAGAGAAAAATGACTACTGAAGATAAACCAATCAGTAACAAATATTCCCACTATTGTCAGTGTTATGTCAGTCAACCTTCATGGCTTTAGGCCGGGTTACTTATTTCCCCAGTGGTGTTTTGTTAGATTTGATAGGAAAGGCTTATTCCAGGTGCTATCGGCAAGAGATACCATCCGGCAGGACCCAAGAAAAGAGCCTCTTCTGCCATGGCATCCACCCTCTGCAGCATCATCCCCTCAGAGTAATTATGCCCTGAATTTGCTGGTCTTTTGCAAGACATTACAAACTTGTTTTTGCGCTCAAGCCTGGAGTCATGATAGTGTGGATGATCCTGTTTCTGGGTCATGGTTCTATTACATATGTGATGTCATGTGTGGTCTCAGCTATTATCTTGTTTATATTGTTTTTAATTGTGGTTGTTTTTATTCTGGTTTTAAACTGTTAGCCCCTCCCCAGTTTGGGTCCAATTTCAGGCTGCTCGCAGTGACTACTGGGATTCCAGAAGTTTTTGAGAGTCAATAGTCACCTATTTTTCCTCAAGCCTCATTTACCAACGCCTCTTCAATATTTCCAGCTAACTTCATGGAATCTGACAGCAGAAATTCTGAGGATTCTCCTCATAAACAACTAACTTCCGAGACCAGAAAGGCTAGATCTAAATCTAAAGGGGTCTCTACTGTGGTCAAGGTTAAGCATTCAAGATTCATGTGAGATAGATGGACATATAAACTTGTTAAATAAATAACCCACAAGTCTTTACTCCTTTTATTCACATGTTTAGGGGGGAGGATGTGACAGATTTTCTTCCTGAGCCTGATTTCATATTGATGGCAGACTGCATCTACTATGAAGAGGTAAACTGCATTCCATTAATTAATATCAGTGGGCTAAGAATAGTGTTGAGGGCAGGCAAAGAATCTCTAGCCTTGTAATTGGGATTAAACTTGTGACATCCTTTGAACTGATTTTGATGCTGTGAGATCATGGTAGAAATGCCACAGTAAAATGATAATCAGTGGGCTATTTTCCTTTGTACACTAGGGTGTACAAAACCTATGAAAACCTTTGAGACTTTGACCAGTGAACTGAACATTTGAGCCTTATGTTTTGCTATAAGATTTCTGAATGACCTTGAGGAATCCACTCTGCCCAAATTCTTTAAAATTGCATTTATTATGGTTTTTAAAAACCCTGCCCTTCTCTTAAAGGGCTAAGGTCCTTGCACCCATCTTGTCCTCACATCATTTCTATGAGATAGTGAGTAGTCCAAGGTTATCTAGTAAATTTCATAACTAAATAAGATGTTGAGTCCAGATCTTCCAGTTTTGGTCAGATGCTATATGTTTAGGGTAGACAGCCAAGGATCCCAATGATGTTTTATACTACAATTTCCATAAACCTCACTCAGCATGACAATTTATTCATGATTTTGAAAGTTGGAACGTAGGCAATTGAGAGTTCTTGCCTTCTCTAACTCCTGTGTTATCTTTTCTCAATCTGATACAATCACATATTGTTGTTCAAATATTTTGGATTGTTATTTTCATTTTATTTATGCTTTCTTGGGTAATGCTGGTAAAATAACTTGTGGCTCATTCAGCCAACTGTGTCCATTTGTGGTAGCTCGCATTATTGTTTAGAATGTATTTTTTTCCTGAGAAATCCTTGGCGAGATTTCTTTCTCAGGATTGTTCAAACTCTTTAGGAATATTCAACAGCTACCACCTATTTCATTATGTGAATAAGATGGAGTGATGACTGTGGAACCAGCCCCAATAGTAAAAAGAAAAGAAAAGAAAGGTGATTGTGCCCTGTTTCCTGAATTCTTGCATTACATCTTTTAGCCATTAGTGTATTTTGTATTAACTGGCCTGAAGTTTCTTAGAATTTTTAGGAGCTATTTCCATATAGCTATAAAAATAATAGCCTTTCAGTACCTCATGATTGTCATCCTAAGTCTATATTCTGATCTTTCTCTGGATTCTACTTGCACTTACTACTGCTATCTGCTTGGTAATGATCCAAAATAACTTAAAGTTTGAGAGGCCATCAAAAGAAATAATATTTGCTAATACAGTGATCGAGTTGCTTCCATTCAGCTTTTTGAAGTACAAATTGGACTGAGCCATATATAAACAGTGGGTGGAGGCTAAATGTCAAATATTTAACTTTCATGGTTAGTCACTGGAACCATTGGTTAAGACCCTGAGGGACTTGGCTGGCTTGGATACTTTCATCCTTTGCTGTTACGAAGAAAGGACTGTGGGAGAAAACCCAGAAGTAGAGAAAAGATACTTTGAGGTGAGTCACGTTAAAGTGTTTCTCGATCTGGAGGAGTCAAGATTTCTCTGGGGAGGGGGGAGGGGTTTCCAAGAGTAGAAGGGCAGGTTTTCAAAACCAGGATTCTAAAATACAGAGTAATGGTTTCATGTTTTATATTATTTCCTAAAACAGTCATAAGAAGCACAAATAGTATTTTGAGAACACTGTGGTTTTCAAGAACTTACTCTGGTATAATTTTAAATCACAGCTTCTTCAGAGGGACTTTGAGTTGCAAAAGGTTCCCTTGGATGAACATGATGAGGAATATCGAAGTGAAGACATTCATATCTTTATCATGCAAAAGAAAAAAATGGTAAGTATCAGCCTTACTGGTTCTGCAAATGAATTCAACATGTTCTGGATATCCAACAAGATAGAGCCGGAAGGGACCTTCGAGGTCTGGTCCAACCCCCTCCTCAAGCAGCAGACCCCATAACCAACCCATCTTCCTTCCTTACACGCTGATTGAATAAAAATGATTTGAGACTCTGGTTTAGTTTCAGAATTGTCCACTTCAAATCAAATCCATCTTTATTCCAGTTACATACAGCATACATTTGAAATCTCTTTACCTCTTACCTTTTTTTGACCTCCATTTCTTTACATATTCAATTTATATGTCACCTGACTTCCAGTGACTGAGTGGTTTAGAAATTATTAAAAATAAGAAAACATCACAAAACAAAAAAGAATAAAGATGCACCGATAAGATAAAATCAGATGAGGGGGAAAAAAGGGGGTTCAAACATGCTCATCAAAGGCCAAGGTGAAAAGCTGAGTTTTCAGGGTTCTTCGAAACAGAAGTAGAAGGGGAGCCATTTGAATCTATGGGGGAAACCTTATTCCAGAGGGCAGGCATTGCCTCATAGACGACTCACTATGGATAAAATGTTGTCCCAGTGCAGATATAATGCTGACTAGGTGTGATTGAAAGCATCAAGCAAATTAACACATGGCAGGGGGAAGAAAGTGTATAGCTTGTAATTATGGAAGGAAATTGTTTTTGGTTGTTAGGTTCAGACAAATTGTTTGTTACATTTTTCAGAATATTTCATCATGACATCCTTGATGCTGTTTTCTGACCTCTAATTTACAGAAGAACTCTGAAGAAAATTGGAAATTAAAGAACTTTTAATAAATTTTCTGCAGAACATCTCTGCAGCCAGAGGGGAATCGGCATATTGTTTTATACTGAAGTGATTTCAGAAAAAAAAATCAATTCTCTTGAACAAGAACCACAAGCTGAAGGAGAAAGAAAGAAAGGAAAGAAAGAAAGAAAGAAAAAGACATTAATCTGAGAATGTCAGATGAATGGTTTTGTATGAATATATGTATAATATGCAATCCCTCTTGGGCAAAACCTGTTTTAATATTAACATTTTATTAGAAAAATATATTAAAATTCTTTTTCCTATTTAAATGGGCAGAATGGTGCATCATAAGACAACAATTTTTAAACCAAGGTATCACAAATGGGACCTGCTAACCTTGGACCTGCAACTTTCCATTGACTTTTTCCCTGCAAGCTTCCCACAAGTAAAGTAAATGGGGAAGCTGGCAGAAATTCTAAGGAAGAGGGAAGCAAGGAAGAAAATAACAGAATGACAAGGAGGAAGGGAGGGAGGGAGGAGCATTTCTGATGCTCTTTACCAGTTTCCCCTCGTAAGTTCAATGGGGAAGACGGCCGGAAGTCGAAAGTAGTTCC
The DNA here is from genome assembly GCA_032467955.1 of Pseudoxenodon macrops. NCBI lineage: Eukaryota > Metazoa > Chordata > Lepidosauria > Squamata > Pseudoxenodontidae > Pseudoxenodon > Pseudoxenodon macrops. The sequence continues at coordinate 115,084 of JANHFT010010160.1, read as the reverse complement.
TGCTCCCATAGTGTTTTTGCCCAACCTGTGGTCATTCTGTTTCTGTGTTTAGTAAAGAAATGTCTCTGAAAGAATGACCCAGCATGTGACGGGTTATCTAGTTTAATGATTTATTAAACTATTGGTTTTATCCTAATGCATCTTTACATGTTCGCTGAACTTACTGCATAGTTTCAGTCTTTTGTCTTTATTTCTTTTTTAATATATTCAGAATAATATATTGAAAATATGATAGTCACATATAGAGACAAAAATTAAAAGCAAAGTCTGCCATGCCATTGGGTAAACAGAGTTGATGTTTTTGTGCAAAGGGGCATGTAGTCTTCAAATTAATGCTAAGACTGCCCAATGCAATCCCACATGATTTAATTTTATTTATTTGTTTGTTTGTTTATCACATTTATATACTCGTCTTGTGCTGATGTGGCCAATCACAATACCATCATATACTAGCACAATATTTTATTCTGGAACTCAAGGCAGCAATGTACATAGCCTTCCTTTTATTCTTTCCCAAGGCAAACAACCTGTGAGGTAGGTAGCGGCTGAGAGAGTAACTAGCTCTAAGTTACCCAGAAAGCTTTTTAAGATTATGATGGAATAGCACCTGGGTCTCCCCACACCTTCAACACCTCTTGCTGATGTTTCTTGCATACGGCTCCCTGAAGACATCACAAGTTCAACATAATGACCTGCAGGATGAGCTAGGCCCACCCAGGTAGGCTTCTCCTAGAAACTAGGATCCAATGAACCCATATGGGCTTCTACCCTGCAAGCAGTCGCACTCAATGTGCAGGTTCAGTAGGGAGCCAACGTCATTTGAGTGAAGTCAGTAGCTATAGAATGGTGACACTTAGATGGGCTGCTTGCATGCTGAGCTTCAATAATAATGCCTGAAGAGGTTTAATGAGCTCTTACAAAACACTCCTTTGCAGCTTCCGTTGCTTTGGGCAAGTCCACAGCCAGCAAACAGCATTTCAGAAGACTTGTAGAGAAAGGGATAAACTGATAACAATGTTTGGATTGTCACCCAAGGATTGTCTGCATACCACACTACTAATTCATGAGAAACAAACTGAAAAGGTGGTGTAACATGCACCAAAAGAAATCTGTTGCTGTGGGATGGTGTACATAATATGAACTACGCATCCATAGTGTGAATGTTTTGGCTTTGGCTTAATCGCTGTAGCTTGTATAGATGGTTTATACGTTTCAGCCTGTTATGCAAACATTGGTTTTGTACCAGACTACAATCTCTTCATAGTGAACCAGTCAACCTACCTGTTTAACCAGAGATTAGGTAGTCATATATATTTGATTTTCTTCCCTACTGGATTGAGGTTTAAGTCTGTGGATTTAATTCACGTTCCAGTTCGTGCTGAGACCAGAAGATGAAAAAGTTAAAGCATAAAGTCAAGCTCAGTTCCAGAATACATTAATGTAGTGTTCTTGGCAACCATATGGAAATGGTTTGCCACAAAGGGTTCTTCTGTTTCTTAACCAGTCCTATGGCACAGGTATTCCCTAAAGGTTTTCGTGCAAGAATTATTGGATTCTGGCAGTACATCAACAAATAACCTGACTCTTTTTCTGCTCCAAAGCTAATGGTACTGCCTGCCACTGCTGAGAACCTGCAATGGAGGGTGTGAGAATTAACTTATTTTTGGGATAGCCAACTTTTCCAATGCCAGAAGGAGGCAGTATAAGATAGGAGACTTACCTTAGCCTTCTCCCAGACTAGCACATAAATTTTCCAGAGAATGTGTATATATCCAGTGCTCTGCAAACATTTACAGTTCACACCGGCCACAATAAATTACACCTTCAATGGCATTGTAGCTATTGTGTTTGATGTAGCTGTCGACAGTGTTCACAATCACAAGGCAGTGGGAAAAGAAGGAATAAATATTAAAACTAGCTTGTGAGGTAAGCATCTTTTTCAGAGCCATTGTCAGAGCTGTTTCTGTATTTTAGATTTTTTTTAGAGATAGTCTATACATAAAACCTGAATCCACAAATTGCATTAAACTATGGTTTGTTATAGAGTGTCCTAGCTGGCATATCTAAAGACATGAAACACAGACATGAAAAAAAGATAATAGTTGCCAAGTTCAACAAAGTCAGTTTAGTTTAATGGTTCAAGACACCAGACTAGAAACTGGGAGACTGATTCTAGTCCAGCTTTAGGTCCAAATGCAGCTGGATGACCTTGGACCATTGCTCTTTCTCAGCCCTAGGAAGGAAGAGGCAAGGACAAACTGCTTCTAAAGTCTTATCAAGAAAACTGCAGAGACCAGCCCAGGCAGCCACCTGGACTCAACACTCACTCAAAGGAGGGGGGGGAGCCATGAATCATAGTTTATGAAACACAATAGTTGCCATGTTCAAGACAACTAGAAAATAAAAATGAAAAAAAAAACATTGCACAAGACTGTTACAGTTCTGCAGAAGTGATTATGACAGCATAGATAGACCTATTAAAATTCATAATATAACTAGAATCATACTAAACTATAATGTAGATAAGATATAGATCTGATCAGAGTAAATTAAAGGAGTGAAATATGAATTACATTTTATTTGGGTTTTGCCCTTTTCACCATTCTGTTATGTATGGTCTTACTATTGCCTTTTATTTTGCCTTTTGGTATTGCCTCACAGCCAATTAAATAATAATCCCCCAACGAGGCACTACCTTGATGTGGTTGTGGGGCTGCAAGGAAAATAAGAACTACTTCAGAAGTTCAATCCTAATGGACAGGTCTCACCAGAGAAGTCAGATGAAGAGTGCCTCTACAATAAATAATATGATGAGACATAACTTACAGAAACTGTATACTGGATCAGTCACCTTCAAGTCAACAAGGACTGTGCAAAGTGTTGGAGTTCCTGGAAATTGGTGACAAATCGGCTAAAGCACTCAGGTCCATTGGCTGCGTAACCAGGACCAGCAGCTGTAGAACTACTAGAAGAAAAGTTACCTATTCCAAGTATACAAACACTGAAAAAAAAGAAATAATAATTTGATATTCCAAATCAGGTCCAGTGAGAAGAGGATATCTGCAAAGAATACACCAGTTTTTAGAAAGAATATCCAAAATCAGGAATAACAGAAAGAGTCTTAGCAGATCAATCTCAATTTATGATATGAAATAAATGCACAGTATTCACAGAAGCAGAATTGAAAGAATGGCAGGGGTCTCCCTGGGCCAAAGAAATCAAAGCCATGCCAGAAGTCCTCATAATATTTTCACTTAGCACTAGGTGTTTTTCCTCTTTTTCTCAAGCAATTAATCCGAAGGATGCCATATTGAAGAACTCTGGCCTAAAATGCATTGATTGTCACTTGGTATCCTTCCACTGTTAGAGAGCTGTATCCAGGAAAATATGTTCCCAGGAATTCAGGACTGATGCCACAACAGACGAGAGCTTTTCCAAGCTTGACTACTGTCCTGGTGGACACAAGGATTTTAAACCATTTTGAGTATATTCATGCAGCTCTTTGTTCCTGATAAATTGAAAAATCGAAGGACATATGTGATGGGTTGACAATCCTGTTGGCAGATTTACATCTCCCATTACCCCTTCTAGTGCTATCTATAATTAGATTATTGTAGCACCCTAAATAATTATTCTCTTGTGAACTGGACAGTCTGTGTGACCTTTTTAGTATAAAATGTGTTAGGTTTCATGGAGCTACAAGAATTGTTATTGTTTTTCTTGCACAGAATTAACACAACCATCTGGAAATACCGGTAAGTTATAATATAAGCCTGTTGGGTTTAAGAATGTGATTTTTAAAATGTCTGCCACACTTGGGTGTCAAAAGCCTCTCCATTCTTAAATTCTTGGTGAGGCACAAGAGAAATTTGGTTCTTAACAGAGGGCAATTTTTCAATATTGTGGGTAATTCGTACAGGAAGTCCCTGACTTATAACCACAACTACCCCAAAACTTCCATTGCTAAGTTGTTAAGTGAGTTTTGCCCCACTTTATGATCTTTGCTAACAGTTGTTAAGTGAATCACTGCATTTGTTAAGTGAATTCTGGGTTTTTAAACCATGGTATATGACTTACTGTTTTGTGTGAAAATATTTACTGACCCCTCGCATCCTGGACATAAATTGTTTCAACTCCTACCCTCAAAACGACGCTATAGAG
>JANHFT010010160.1:97594-110823 GCA_032467955.1 Pseudoxenodon macrops | reverse complement strand
GAAGAGATTGGACAACCATCTGTCTGAAATGTTATAGGGTTTCCTCCTGAGCAGTGAGTTGAACCCCTTCCAACTCTATTCTATTCTATTCTATTCTAAAAATGTCTGCCTCTACACATAGACTGTGTTTAAAAGATGTTTAAACATCAATAGGCAGTTAGAAATAAATCATATTTACACACTATTCAAAGGAGACAATAAAAAAGCTAAGAAGGAAATTAAAAGACTAGAACACATCCTCTCCACCCTGATAAATGGGGGTTAATACCAGCAAATAATAAAACCTAATCAAGGAACTACCATGTAGAAAACAACACCATACCCAAATCACAGAATATAAATAGGAAGCAAATTCCATCTGTTGCTCAAACTAGTGATGTTACTTAACCAGGTAACAAAATATCTGCAAGCAAACAACCAAGAATCAAGGTGTCCATAGAAAACGTCATTTTATCTGGCAGTTATTTGTGACAAGTTAGAAGCCATTGATTATATACATTAAGCAAAGGAACAGTAAATGTTGTTAAGAACTAGAATCCAATGACTACTTTTAGCAGTTAATTTGCTCAATAAATATAACTGTTTCCATCTTCAACACTTGTGATTTTTAAAGACTATATTATTGTGATGCATTATGACACTGAGAGATTTGATTGGTTTGTTGTCTGCTTGGTTGAACATGTTTTCCTTAAAAGTATTCACTGTTCAAGAACCTGGAAGAATGTCACATCCAATATGTGTTCTCTATCACAAAACAGAATAATACATTTTTAGTCACAGTGGAAACAATTAGAGAGGTGTTGGTTTCCCCATCACAGGACATATTCAGGTTATCCAGAGTAGACAGTCATCTTTCAAGAATGTTTTAATTTGGATTCCTATATGGTGTGATAGGCTGTGCAGTGCGATGCCCTCTATATGTTCCCATTCAACTTTATCAGTCTATGTCTCATAAATATGCAATAGAATAACACAAAGAAACACAAACATTCAGGGAGTTGAAAGAGCACATAGATTTTGTGGTAATCATAATACAAATTGAGATGAATTGAACTCTCCTTGGGAGATTATGCTTTTCCTTTTGTTTGCTGTGTTACAAAGTTGTTGCAGAATAATATCTGAGATCTCACAGCTTGAGACAACTTGTCCATGTGTGTTATAACTTCAGCATCTTGTAAAGTGACCTGGATCAGGCAAATTCCCAGCACTGGAATCTTTGTGAACAATACATTGACTCCATAGAAGAGGTGGAAACTGAAATGGCAGAGAAAGATTCCAAGGCAAGTTGGTAAATCAATTTTGTTTAATGGTTTCTGGTTATCTGACAAATGGTCCTAGGCATACAAGACAGATGCAAGTAGGAGGAAAATTAAATAAAAGATATAAGCAGGAAGTGAGGCTGTTTACCGATGAAAGTAGATGACGGGCAGAGAGAGGAAGTGATGAGGCAGAACAGGTACAGAAAGTTGATCCAAAGTGTACAAGTAATAAAGTGGAAGGAATTCTCTGAGTAGTAATTGCACAAATGGGTTTTAGAAATAGTGGGAAGAACAATAAAAATACTAGGAAAAGCCAATTGAGAGATTCCGTTCAAATGATCTATTAAGAAGGAAGTCAACTGCTAAGTTCTGCTAGCTAAGCAAAACAGACATAATTCAGGACATTGAATGAGTATATCCTGTAACAATGCCTCTTGTGCTATTAAGGAAGTGTATTCCTCTATGGGAAGATTTACGAGGACTGCAGCAGTCTTAAGAATGATATCACACCTATTAATAGCAACTCAAATGTGAATTGCCTGTCACTGAGCAACCAAGGATTTGCCCCTGCAATGCCTGTTAATTAGAAATATACAGTTTATAGTTACTCCAAAAGGGCATCTGTGTTGCTTATGTGAATTTGTCTCCTATTGAAGAAATGGTCACCTACAGAGCAGATATTTCATGAGATAATAAAAATGTACTAAACCTAAACCTTTTATAACCCAAATGCCCTTTAGATTTAGAGATCTCAGCTCCCAGAACTCTCAGAAAACATCCTCCAGACACATCTGGAGGATACATTGATTGGGGAAGATAGAAATATCCAGTTGGGCATTTTTAAACACTGACCTGTAGAACAGCTAGTGAATGAGATTCATTTGGAATTTGGAGGTTTGTCATGTCATCTCTTCTGGAAGGCACAAACAAATGAAGGCAGTGGACTAAGTTTATTAAACAAAATTGGATTGTGTGTGCATGTGAGTGTGTGAGTGTGTGTGTGTGTGTATACACAGCCAAGTGACTATGGACTAGAGTGCATGAACATGAACTGGCTGACCAGTGCCAGGAACAGTGCTCCTAGTTCTGGACACATATGAAGGAGCATAATCATGAGTTCAACTTTCAAGAGGCTGAGGTTGTTGCCTGTGATGCAACTAAAGGGGGACGCCTGTTGAAAGAGGTCTGGTTTTCCAACAATAACTCTATCAATAAGCACATTGACTTACCACCAGCTTACCAAGCATTGACGCACCAGGAAAGATCCTGAAGGATGAGCAAAGATAATTTCAATCCAGGAGTGAAGATCAAAGACACCACCACCCCCTTTGGGCATGTAGATTTGCACTGTGGAGCATAGCCAGCCTGGGTTGAATGTTGAGGAGCCCCGCAGAGCAGCGTTAGGCCATAATGGACATGGGGAGTGAAGAGCAAAGCAGGACAGTCACAAGATCAAGGGCAAAACAACAAACAAACGTGGTTGATGCATCAAGTGTGTCTATGAGGCGGAGGAGTAGTGATATGTGGGAGGGTGCCAGAGAGAATGCCTTCAAAGCAATATCTGACAGCTCAGCATTACTCCTTGGGGAGGGACAGCCCAAGCAGTGAATGATAGGGAAGGAAGCAACAGGAGCTCCATCGATCAGTATGTCTGAAGTAAAAACAACAGAGCTAATTATAGGTGGGAGGCGGGGGGATGGGCCTATCACGCGTGAAATGGCTAAATTAATCAATGATGCATAAAGGTGAATATCTCTTCAATGGAGGTTTTTACATACATACATACATACATACATACATACATACATACATACATACATACATATGACTATCACTAAGTGTTGTACCTTATGATTCTTGACGAATGTATCTTGTCTTCTTATGTACACTAAGAGCACATGCACCAAAGACAAATTCCTTGTGTGTCCAATCATACTTGGCCAATAAAATTCTATTCTATTCTATTCCATTCCATTCCATTCCATTCCATTCCATTCCATTCCATTCCATTCTATTCTATTCTATTCTATTCTATTCTATTCTATTCTATTCTATTATATTCTATTCTATTTTCTATTCTATTCTAAACTACCAAGCTTACCGAGCTGTGAGCCATTATGAAGCCCAATTTTACTGCAGAACGTGAATGCAACCTTTGGATATGTTTGTGTGAAGAAGTAAAAGAAGCATGTGGTTGCAAGAAAAAGTCAATTTACCACATTTTCAAACCTTCCATTTTTCCTTACAAGTGCTTTCCTTTCCCTCTCCCTTGCTCTTTGGATCATGCTATCTCAGGCAAAATTACATGTTGTGGTTCAATAAGAACGACCAATCAAATTTGTTGCACCAGCCAGGGTCTCTTAGAGAAGGAGACTGGAATTCTTTTAAACAGGTAAGGTCAGTGTGACATAATGATTAACGTGCTAGACCAGTGTTTTTCAACCTTGGTAACCTTAAGATGACCTTACTGCAACTTCCAGAATCCCCAGCATAGTGGCTGAGGAATTCTGAGAGTTGGTCCAGAGACCTTAAAATTGCCAAGGCTGATAAACACTGTGCTAGAGTGGGATCAGGGAGATTGAGATTAGAATCCTCCCTTAATCATGGAGCATGGATGTATTGCTATTTTCAGTCCCAATCTGCCTCATAGGATGATTTTGGGGATAAAATGAGAAAGTCTCGGCTATGTCACTAAATTCCAGGAGGAAAGACGGATTAATAACAGTAACACTAGCCACATCTGGATAAGGAAATAGTAAATGGCTGAACTTCTTCCATTGTTTGTACACAAGCTCTTTTTCGCAACTTGGAATCCTTTGCAACAACAAAGTCATTTAGATCCAGTGGTTAAAGAAAAGAAAGGAAGGTAACTTTGCTATTAAAAGTGATTCTAAGGTACAACTTGAATGAAAGAAGCTTCCTTGTCTCCAACCCAAACCCAATTTCCTTCCTGATCCCATGAGATAACACTGTCTGCCTTGTCTGTCTGAATTTGTATGCTAAGAGAATGGTGCAACTGTCCTTTCCATTGTTCTAGTTTTGTTAACAAAGCATATTACAAGACGGAGTAATGTCAAGACCTAATCACAGTAAAGTGAGAGGAGATGCGTTTTGACAGATCATTAGATCAATGTTAAAATTCACTCTGGTTTTTTGCAAAGGTTTTGCATGGCTACATTTGAAGGGAGCTCAATTATTATATGATATCAGGGTTTAGTGCTATTCCAAAACAAGGTTAAACTCAACTTCAAAAGCTACTTGAACAACTGTTGGCAGGGGCAAGGAGAACTGCAACACAAAGCAGCATAAAACTCTGCTCGCAACAGAATACCTTATGCTACCAGACTTGAAATTTTGGCTTAGACAACTTAGAACTTTGTTGTCTTCGATCCGACCTAAGCGTAGTACATAAAAGTATCCGCTACAATGTCCTTCCTGTCAATGAATACTTCAGCTTCAATAACAACAATCAAGAGCACATAATAGATACAAACTTATGGTAAACCGCTCCAAACTTGATTGCAGAAACTACGACTTCAGTAACAGAGTAGTCAATGCCTGGAATGCACTACCTGACTCTGTGGTTTCTTCCCCAAACCCCCAAACCTTTAATCTCAGACTGTCTACTATAGACCTCACCCCATTCCTAAGAGGTCTGTAAGCGGCGTGCACCAGCGCACCAGCGTGCCTACCATCCCTGTCCTAATATTCCCTTTTTTTGTATCCATTTCATGTATTCATAATCATATTTATACTTATATCTGTTATCTAACACATGCTTCACGAAATAAACAAACAAACAAACAAACAAATAAATAAATAGCTATCATCACAGCTGGGCAGCTCCAGCACTCAGGCTGAGCCTGATAACCAAGTGAGAAATTGGCACAGGGATCTGGCAGGTATAAGGAGGCAGCCTGACTTGAAAGAAATGGACTGTCTGGTTTGGTACTGCAACCAAATAGGAGAGGTACAGACTCCAATGGATAGTTTATTTATTTAATTAAATTTAAATAGTTAAGACTGCAGAAACAATTGCAACCAACCTGCCTTCCACAGAAGCCCTGTATATTGTGCAGGTTAGAAGGAGGACTGAGAAAATATCTGCAGACCCCTCATCCTGACATAAACTGTTTCAACTCCTCCCCTCAGGACGCTTCTATAGGGCATTGCATGCCAAGACAATTAGATACAGGGCCATCACTCTGTTGAACACCTAATTCTTACATCTAAGTATATTTACCCATGTTGTTTGGCTGTAGTATTATTATACTTACCTTCTTTACTATCCCATCTTACTGGTATTATTATTATGCTTATTCTATCTTATTGCTTGCATGTATAGTAAGAACGTCTGCACCAGAGACAAATTCCTTATATGTGTCTAATCACACTTGGCCAAATAAAGCTATGCTGAGCTATTCTGTCCTGTCCTGTTCTTGCTACTCAGAACAGAACAGATATAGAAGTGTTGGAGTAGAAAGATGACCTGTCAGTCTAAAATGGGTTTAGCTAATAGGCTAATCTCACTCATAAAAGTCCCCTGACTGTGGCATCAACAGAGAGTTGGTGAAGCACGTCACACTAGTGTATCCAGACTAAAACCTATGTTGGGATTGGCAGCATCTAGAGATAACTGCAGTAGTACCAAAATTATATATGTACGGTGACCTCATCACACAAATATGCTTACATCTTAACATAAATTTCCACATGTATATAGTTACATAGTAATTTGTTCCTCTTGCTCCAGTCCTTTGCATGATCATGATTGGAATAAGGAGGAAAACATTCCTTCAGACTCACTCGAAAAGTCAACTATGCTAGGAGTGATCAAGAGAAAGGGCTCATCCTAGTACCCATTGGCTGGACATTATAAAAGATGACACTAGGGTGACCATGGCAGATCTGAAAGAGGCAGTGTGAGACAGAGGGGCATGGAGAGCGCTGGTCCATAAAGAGGTCGAGGGTTGCACACGACTGAGTGGCTAACAACAAGGACAATTCCTTCAGTGTTGGTAAACCTAAGGACCACCTAGGACAGGGGAATTGGATGAAGGCAACATGGCATGATAGAAACTTGGGTAGATTTGTGCTGCAGTGAAGATGCAAATGAGAAAGAGCTTCTTCCCACATTTATCTAGTTACATTAGGAAAATAGCCCAACAGACAGCATTCCTATGGACATGAATGTTAATGCTGGGACACATCTAGTGTGTGGAATGCTAATGCTGAGATGGCATCCAGTGTGAATTCAGGACTCTATATAGCTGTGAAGTTCATTACAAAGCAAATTTCTAACCCAAAGATTTGAACGTTTCCATTTATCTTTTCACATAACTGAACTTCTTAAGGTTAAATAAGTGGAATTCTACCAAAATCACTATTTTCACACAAGGACCCCCTTCCTCTGTGGCCCTTGTACTTGGGCATTAAAGGTGACCTAGAAAATCAGGCCCGCTTGTTAGCTGTGTCCTGACCTCTGTACCCGTCACCATGAGATTGATGTGGAGGGACTTCTGAGAATCCCATGAATTCACTAGTATTGGCATAGTCACATCCACCTTGTATGCAATTTCCTGGCATGTTATTGAAGAGGTTTATCATTAACTTCATCTTGGATGTTTTGCCCAATCTAGTCAACAATTCCCAAGTGATCCTTCTCCAGGTTTTAACCAAGAACAATCCTGCTTAGCTTCCAAAATTAGCAAATTTCAACTAAATACCACTTACATTTGAGGGAACATACACGATCTTAACTGGCTATGGAACTGCTAAAACAATATCTTGGCCAAAGCACGTATACTTTATTGAACAGGGGAGGGAGGGGAGGGAGAAGAGAAGTGAGATAGAATCTGGAGGACACAACTCTTGATTGCTATTGTCTAATTCTCCCAAATGCAGCTTTCTTTTTCAGTATGAGCTGTCAGTGGTGATGGTAGTACTATCAACAGCAGGTATTCACTGTCTCTGAGGCATCTGGCTGGCGTCTGGCTGACAGGATGCTGAGATAGCTGGATCATTGGCCTGGACCTGCCAAGGCTGAGTCTAGTGTTGTTTTCCTATGGCATTTGCATTTTGTTGCCTTTTTTTTTTAATGGTACAGTATTCTACTCTGTCTGAGCCAGAATTTGCTGTCAGTGCAATATTGTTCCAGTTCCCTGTCAGAAACGGCTGCATTAGGTTGCCTGAGTATGGATAAAGACAAACAAGGGCAAGTGAGTGGGGCAGATGGAAAAGCTTGCTATGATTCAACAAGATGCAACTTCTCTGAATTTGCCCTGAGATGGAAAGTGAATTAAGTGGGATATGGCGTTCTAATAAAAGTTTAGGGAACACAGCAGGAAGTTTGGTAATGGCCAGGTGTGGACAAGCTACTAGTAGAATATTAACCGCATGCAACAATTTCACTCATCTTGTACCCTTGCACTATAAACTTAAAAGTGTAACAGCAACTTTCTGAGTTAGGTTTGCAATTCCATTCCACTTTAAAATCCAACCGCTATAAAACTGCTTTGATATTTGCTTCTTTTGTTCTGCTTGATGTAATAGTAATAGCTAAGAGTAGGGGTATATGAACACCCGTTAAAATAATAGAGCTGGCATGAGCCGCCCAGTCTACCACCCAGGGCTGGGTTCTAACTTACCTCGCTGCTGATTCGCTTCCTCTTGTGCTGTGTGGCCGCGCCTTATGGTCCCATGCGCAGTGCAAGAAATTACCAAAAAAAGCTGAAAACAAGATGGCGACGCATGCACAGTGCCGGAAACTGGGCTTCTGTGCATGTGCAAAAGAAAAAAAAACAGAACCCCACCCAAAATTTCCAACAAAAAGATGGCAGCATCCATGGACCAGAACAGGTTCCATGACGTCACCAGCAGCTTGTTACCTACTCTATCGAATCGGTCCAAACCGGTAGGAACCCACCTCTGCTACCACCCCTGGGGAACTGGTAGTGCTGCTCCCACAGTTTGGAAATTTCCTCTATGAAGGAAGAATAGAGCCCGCCCCACATGTGCTAGCAGAGGAGGCTTGCTGTGGGCCCCATTGGCCAGGGTAGTCTGGCTGGTGGGCTCCAGAAGATCTTTTTCTGCCATTGCGCTTGCCCTTTGAGACATCTTGCCCCCAGGATGGCTCCAACCCTTCTTACCTTCCATACAGGATGGGCTTCAAAAATGTTAGCAAGGGGTTCTCTGCACGGTTGCTTTCCTTGAGCCTCCGGGAGGGCAAAAGTGGCCTCCTCAGGCTCTGGAGGCCCTCTGGAGGCCGGAAACGAATTTCCAGCCTTCCAAAATTTCTGGTAGGCCCGTTTTTCGCCCTCTCCGAGCCTCTGCGCACGTCCTGTACTTACCTGCATCCAACACAGGCTTTGTGGGAATTCTTGGGAGGGGAGGGGTGGCCGGAGCCAGCCAGGAGTGGGATTTGGGGGTTCTCACAACTACACAGACACTTAGGTAGAGGTTCTCCCGAACCCCTGCGAATCCCCAGCAGCCCACCCCTGTTTCCATAAGAATTTAAGAGACTTGGCTCTGCCGGTTAGCTTGGGGCTTCAACTGAGGGATTTTATATTGGAATTGCTGATAGATTAACAACAGATCCCACCCCTTCCCTTCTCTTCATATTCCCTCAGTGCATCTTTTTAGCTAGGTTGATTTTATAGTATTATATTGATACTATTATAAATTATACAGTTTTATCTTTTAATATTGTACGCCACCCAGAGTTGCTGTGTGGCAAGATGGACTGCTAATACATTGTACAAACTAACAAACAAACAAATAAATAAGAAGGCTGCAGGACTGATACAAAGGGATAGTCGTGCAATGGCGAAATAAACAACAAACTGTGTTTATACTGTATGTGAAAATATCCAGGTTCAATCCCTGGAATTGTTTAGCCAAAACCTCGGAGAGTCATTGGCAATCAGGGTAAGTGGTATGAACTCTATGGAAAAAGATTTTACCAAAATCTAGGTATTCTTTGCCATTATCTGTTCTTCTTTTTAATATATCCTTAACTTATTTATAATAATTATTAGCCTCTGCAAAGCCTTTTGTTGTTTGTACAGAGAAATGTTTTTGTAATAGTAGAGAACTTAAGTCTTAACTTGAATCATTTTTGGGTCTCTGGCAAACTATCTGGAGAAGCCCACATAGTTTTTGTGACTATAATCTCAGAAGTGGTTTCCGTTACTGCCTTCTTAGGGGCAAGAGCGGATGATTGGCCAAAGGTAACCAGCTGGTTTCATGCCTAAAGTTCACAGTGTAAAACTCAGTTTCTCAGTTGTTAGTGGTGCCTTTTATCACAACATTACAGTTATATGAATCAAGAAATAACATAGGTGTATCTTTTGACATTCCTGTGTAAAAGGTGACAAATTGGAGATCCAGCAAATTAGGAAAGGAATTCTCCCTACAAGATATACTTTTGACAGCAAATCAGAGGGGGGTTCTGAATCTTCTTACTGCTGGTTCACTCAGGGTCGCGCCTCGGGTGCGTGTGCAAAGCGCGGGAGCGGGAGGGGGGCAATCAAAAAATAGCTTCTACGCATGCGCAGAAGCAAAATCCAAAATGGTGGCGCCCACGGAGACACCGAAGGAACCAGCCCTGTAACATCATCGCGGAGTTACTACCTACTCTATAGAACCAGTAGGAACCCACCTCTGCAGCAAATGTTCTGGAGGGAATAATCTCTTCCAAGCTAAGAAACAAAAGTTATGCAAGGCCATGCTTTCTGGTTCAAAGGAATACAGAAGTCAGTTTTTAAAACTTCTTATCTATGTACTTAAGAACATATGGCTTGGGCTAGAGACTGTACTGTTCTTGACTATCAGGAAAGGAGGTGATCTGACAGACTTCCATTTCCCAAATTGAACTCATCTGCTGTCAAAGCCTAAGAACTGAATAGCCTTACATTCTAAAGAAGCCACGTGACATCCTGCATCTTCTATTCATTTTTAATTGTGAGACCCTGGATTCTGGGATGTTAGTAGAGAGAGTAATGAGTAACTGGCTCATCTTTACCCAGAATTGGAATTCATGCAATGATTGCTGAGCTGTTTCTGCTGCTGGCAGCAGTTTAACGTTTTGTTCTGCTTTGTAAGTTTAAATTGGCTGGTTGATGGATGCGTTAATGTACTGTTAACCTGCCCAGGGCCTTCAGGATTGAACAGGCTATGAATTTAAAGATTAATTATAGACATTAGAAGACCAACATATTTGTTGGAAAGCAGGCCATTATAAACCACTGCAGAATGCTTTCACTGAGGGTAGCAGCTGTAATCTTCCTGGCAAATTTGTTTTCCTGCCATGATGGGTTAGTAGTACTTTTGAAACCTCAGTGGTTATAGCGTATTTATAAAAGGGTTTAATAAAACCATATTGCAACATGAAAAATATCTGCACTGTGCTACAGCCGGCTAATGAGGAAAAGCCCAACTGTTTTCTTGCAACATATACATGACCATCTCTTCAGCCTGCAAATTCAGAGAATTTGATGACAGCAGAAATGGTGCACTGCATCAGACCAAAGGCTTCTCTATTACATCATTCTATGCCCACATTAGCAAACCAGAGGTTTCTGGGAACCCTACAGCACTACAAGCCAAAACAGGAATGCATCCTAATACTTACACTGAGTAATTTCTAGTTTAGCTTGCACCAATACACTGCCTATCTCCAAATCAGAGTAATCTCTCTCTCTCTCTCTCTCTCTCTCTCTCACACACACACACACACACACCGTTTTTATCAGCTAGCAAAAATATAGACTGATGTTTATTGATTAACCAACAGCAAATATCAAAAACAGTTAACTATCAATACAGGATAATGCACAGGGAAAAAACAAAGGGTTACAAAAAACAAACAAACCAAGAATTTTTATATATTTCTATATGTACATACAATTTTCCAGAGCCATTGGAAACAATACTGTGGATATTTAGAAAAGACAGTCCCTTTCGTTATTCCATCTTAACTTTTATTTTTGTTTACCCAATGGCAGCAGAACAGGGATGGAAAACAGGATTATTATTTATTCTGTACCATTAAAATAATAATTCTGAAGATGAGAATTACATCTCCAACACTTGCTGTAGTAATTAAACTTGAAGGTAGTTTATAGTGATCAAGGTGGGAGGACTTATCTTTCATGAAATGGCTCAACCTGCTTTTAAAGTCATCCAACTGGTGCCCATAACTACAAGCCTGAGTAGATTACCATCTGGACAAAAACATAGCAAGGCACATTTCCTGATAATAATTCTACTGTAGTAGAATACTGTACAAAATCCATCCAAGCATTGTTTGCAATTTTGACAGTATTTTCAAGGCTCATGAGTGCACAAAGTTGATTGTGTGAAGAAAACCTTTTATATCAGCCCTTCAGGATAGATCCAGAACCAGGGACAGGAAGGATTCTGTGAGTATTCTTTAGTGTAGCATTGTAGAATAACAAACAATGCCTGTCCAAGTTTCTCTTTGTCCCATTTCATATTTTAAAATAATAATAATCTGAGGGTTTTTTTCTCAACTTCCTTTTTTTAAAGACTTTCTCAAAGTTCTCTTTTAGCTGCTCTCTCATTCTTCTCTGTCCCCAAGGTCAGCTCTATATTCCCTTACATTAATCAATTCAGACTTTCTACCACACATTTCAGTTCTTTTGATTGTGGACCATCAAATCAGTGTTGACTCTTAGCAACCACCTAGGTCCATGATGGCGAACCTATGCGCGCGCTGGCCAACTGATTTTCATCCTTCCAGAGGGTGGGGGGAGGCCATTTTCCCTCTCCCCAGGCTTCAGGAAAGCCTCCTGAAGCCTCGCGAGGGCGAAAAACAGCCCTGTACAGTTTTATAATTAAATGCACAATTTACTTCCCTACATGTATTCATCATATTTTAACTGTGATTAAGTAGTTAGAAAACATATTAAGAAATATGTTTTCTCTGGTGGCTGAGGACCATAGGAGAAAATGTTTTGTGTAGTGGTTAGGGTTCTGGGCTAGAGATTAGGAGACTATGACTTCCAGACCTGCTTTAAGCATGAAAACCTGGGTGAATTTGGGCCAGTTATTCAACCCAACCCAGCTCACAGTTTTGTTGTGAAGAAAACAGGAGGCAGGAATATTAGGTAAGTTCTATCAAGGTTTTCCTGACTTGATATCCTCCATTTGTCTGCCTACATTTTTCAATTAAGAAAGAAAAGAAAAAGTAAGCACAAGAGCAACTTAAAACAGAGATATATAACCAAGGATGCATGCTGGGCTTTGGTGCCTTTCTGTGTTGGATCCAAAGTTCTCCCTTAACCGCAACAGCCAAAAATTAGTGGTCTAGGCTTCTACCATGTACCAATGGGGAACACACACAAACTACAGTAGTGGCCAAAATTGTAGACACCTTTTGGGAAAAGTGTGCAGTAGTTTTGAGGTTTGATGGCTACCATAAAATTATATGTCCTCTGTCCAGGTAACATGGGTTTAGTTTAGTCTTTTCAACTTGAGAGATAAACATGTTTTTTTCCGTGGAATTCTAGATTTTAGGCTGGTTATCACTTTTAAAGCCTTTCATGGCTTGGGACCAGGTTATCTGAGGGGACCGTCTCTTGCCGGTCACATCTACCCGACCAATCAGGGTGGGGAGGCAGGTAATGCTGTGGGTCCCATCCCCGGGGGAGATACACCTGGTGAGACCCAGAAGGGCCTTCTCTGTGGTGGCTCCCTCTCTCTGGAACATCATTCCCCCTGAGATTAAAATAGCCCCCACTCGAATTCTCTTTTGGAAGACGTTGAAGATCTGGTTCTGCCAGCAGGCCTGGGAAACCCAGAATGGGATGGAGCCCATTAAACAGCTTGTATGCTCAGCTGTCGCTGGGGCGGGAAGTGGGGTGTGTGGGGATGATTTTATTTACATTGATTTATTGATTTTTAAAATCATTTTTATTCTTTTTAAATGTGTTTTTTATATTCTGTAAG
>JANHFT010010160.1:76813-87748 GCA_032467955.1 Pseudoxenodon macrops | reverse complement strand
ATGTACACTGAGAGCACATGCAAATTCCTTGTGTGTCCAATCACACTTGGCCAATAAAGAATTCTATTCTATTCTATACAAACTATAAAAAAGTACTGGATACAAAGCAGCTCTCACTGTCAAACCCTTTAGAGAACTGTCAATAGAACAAGGAATGTAACATGCAACAGGATTGTTGCCCTTGTGAAGAAAGACCGTTTGTTTGGAGCAGGAGGCTCAACCTCATTACTCTGTCTTCTAGCTCATTAAACCAAGAGAAAAAGCTGTTACTGAAAACTGAACTTGTAAAGAAGACACAACTACCTTTTTCCTGCTATGCCACTTTCAAGTGATTTCTTTGCGTTTAATGCAGATTAAAAATAATATTGTAAAGAGTTAACTTTGCAGCCATGGCATCAGCAACAATTGAATTCAACCTGAATGAATCTTTGCCTTGATCTTCAGGACACAATGGTTCAAACATGCCAAATAAACAAGTTCTTCAATGCAGGCAAATCAAGTCCTGCAACTTCCACGTTTGACATAACTCAATGGAAATGAGCTTTTTCTAATCAAGGAAGAATGAAACACAGATCAATCCTCAACAGGAATATCTTTATTTAGCTCCCTTCATAAGCTTTCAGAACCTCAGAAGACACTTGCTTTGAGCCCTAAAGGACTAGATTTACTGTATTTTTAATCAAAACTATTTAACACATTCAGAAAGCTGTACTCATTTCCTAAAAAAGAATACTGCACTTTTTAATGATTTTTGCTACAGAATTTAGCGGCAGCTCCGCACTGCCTCAGTTGATATTTTATTTTTCTTTGGGAACTACATATCTTGCTTTAAATAGTCCTGAAATAACTATGGACATGTTCATTAAATGGTTGATATACTTAATAGTCTGAAGAAACTATATTAAACTGTTTAGGACCAAATGATTTAAAGAATTTTCTTCACTCTTTTCAATCTGTCTATCTTTTAAAATCAGGATTTTAATTTTTTTTCTTGTTTTCCTGTAGTTTCCCAAAATACATAGTAAAACTAATTTATCAAACTTTGAACTATTTGGCCAGTAGTATCCTTTCAAAGTCTGAAGCTTTGAAAGGGGTGTTTTGGTTATCACAATCTTGAATAGCAGATCTGCAATACTTTACAGCACCTGTATACAGAATTTATGCCCATCATATAATGTGAGGCAGGGGGTCTTCTGGTTTTGGCAGATTATCAGGGCTCAGAATGGAACAGAGGAAGATTACTGTATACCTCATCTCAGTCTGAAAACTGACGTGTTGGTAAATGCAGTATAATTATGGCACTAATATTGAGGCTAACTGCATATTATGCCTGAGAATATTTTTGGAAACTTAACAGCTTAGATGGTGTGAAATATGCTGAAACACTCCCAGAGGTTTGACTCCAGGGACAACAGGAGCATGATTTAAATGCCTTAAAACACATAAGACTTTTTAGTGCATTCTTGCCAATTCACAAAATGACTGCCAGTGTAAGAATGGCCAGTCTCATTTACGAAAAGGCAAAATCATGTAATTGTTCTGTTTTCCTCACCTCACGATATCATTTAGTATAATAGTTTAACTTGATCTGGGCAAGGGGGCACACTTCCAAGCAAAACTGCACTCTGCAGCCTCCTGCTATTTTTATTTTCTAAGAATGCCTCTGAGGCCATTCTTGCAAAATGAAGATGATGCAGGAGTGTTCTGCTTTGCTTGGCGGCATTCATCTTTGCCACTTACTTTTTAATTAAAATGTACTTTAAATAATTAGGTGCAGGAGACAATGGAGCATGGCAACACCAAGGGAAGTATTATTGCCATAGACTACGTTTTAGTGCTGTAAAGGTAGCCACATGTGGCTTTGATGGCGGCTGACATATTCACCATTCCTCCAGTCTTTACCTGAGTTGTTCTGAACAAGCATACAGATATTTTTTAATTGACCTTCACAGATAGATACTTAGTTCTGTAGGCATATGATTTCCAGATAAAAAGTGTATGGTAGAAGTAGAATTCAAATACACTAGTTAATTTGCATTATGATGAAAATCCTTAAGGTTGCCATACATGAACAGTATCTTGGGCACATGGAATCACAGAAGCATAGGTCTGGAAGGGACCTTGGAGGTCTTCTAGTCCAGCCCCCTGTCCAAGGCAGAAGTCCTTATACCATCCTGGACAAATGGTTCTCCAATCTTTTTTTGAAAACCTCCAGTGATGGAATACCTATATTTCTTTTTAAATTGTGGTCACCAGAACTGGACACAATATTCCATATGCCTCACTAGTGCAGTATAAAGTGGTACTATCGCTTTTAGTGATTTTGATGCTATCCATTTGTTAATGCAGCCTAGAACTGTGTTTGCTTTTTTGGCAACTGCAGAACACTGCTGGCTCAGGCTTAGGTGGCGATCCACCAAGATACCTAGATCCCTCTCAATGTTACTACTGTTGAGCTAGGTACCTCTTATTCTATACCTTTGCATTTAATTTTTCCTACCTGTAGAACCGTACTTTTCTCATCACATAATCCTACTCTCCCAGAAACATTTCACTGAACGAATGGTCATAAGCGAGGACAACCTGTAAATTAATATTTGTGGAACTTGTCTCATGATTTTCCCAGACCACTGGAAAGTATGACATATTCAAGAATTCTGCTACACAAGGAATGGATGGAAGGAGGAGATACATCTAATTGATCAGTTTTAAACAGTATGTTTGCTAGTATCTCACGGATGAGGACTAACTTAATTTTAGCTGACCATTTTGAATGATAACTATGGTATCTAGTTTGCTTGATATACAATACTAACTATCCAGAAAATTGGTTTAAATAAGTGGGATGGATGTATTAACTATAAATTAGCATGCTATATGAACACAACCACTGAGACACTAATCATGGCAATATTTAAAATTCATTGTCAATCCAGTTTGCTTATGTTACTATAAGAAGTATTTAGTAATAGTAAGAATTATTTGTCTGAACAGCTGCTAATTAGAATGTGCAAACAGAAACTAGTGGGTTTACTTGGATAATTCAGGGAAGCAGGGTTAAGGAAACAAGTATAGTTCAAGTTATTCCATTTGCTCAAACTATTTATAAGTAGTGATGGACTGTTCCAAAATAATATGGCATCCTATATGAAGCTGGGATCATTGCATTTATACAGCGAATACAGTAATTAGATATTTAGCCATTATGAACACTGAGTAACCAAAACTATTAGCCATTATGGACACTAAGATTTGGTTTCTGTTAGGTACTTGACAGAATTGACTGCTTTCTTAAATATTTGGTAGTGCTAGCTCAAACAATGTAACAGGGGATGCATTCAGCATCTAACAATGGTTTAACTGTGAAAAGACTTGTAGAATCATAGGGTTGGAAGGTCTCCTAGTCCAGTTCTACTGGTTCTAACCGGTTCTGTACAACCGTTAGTAACTTGGCGATGATGTCCCGGAGCTGGTTTCTTCGGTGTCTCTGTGGGCGTTGCCATTTTGAATTTTGCTTCTGCGCATGTGCAGAGGCTACTTTTTGATTGCTGTGTGTGCATGCGTGCTTCGTGTGCGTGCATGAGGCGCGACCCTGAGTGAACCATCAGCAAAACGATTTACAACCCACCTCTGTCCTGGTCCAATCCCCTGCTCAAGCAGTGAGTTTGGGTTCCTATGTCATTGAAAATAAAACAATGGCCTTTTGCAGGTGGAAGAAAATGGGAAAAAAACATTAAAACAAAATAAAATATAAGTTCTCTTTCTTTTTCTATATAGAAATTCATGTACACCATGTTCAAACAACAGCAACCTAGAAACACAGAGAGATAGTTTGTGGGCATTCTAATTGAAAGACCATCTCCACGTCTGTTCATGATGCCACATCATCCGAGTACAATAAACTGAGGAGGAGTGTGAATGTTGCATAAAATATTCAGAAATTAGGAGCCATGAATTTGCTTTGGATTGATGCATTGCTTTGAAATCTACTCCAGAAACAGGGAGATCTGCTCTGAAGTTGATTTCATATCTGACTCTAATCCACTTGAAATAAGTCAGGCCACAGGAATTGGCACCAGCAGTTTCAGAAATACGCTGACAGTCAAGCTTCTGTTCATTAAGGCACAAACTTTGATGTCTTGAGCACGAGTGAATCTATTTCAACTTTTTTATTTAGTTCAAATTCATGCACTGCCGAGTGACCTCTCAGCAACCTATGCTGTCTCATAGGGTTCACAATAATGAAAATATGGATTGGACTTGAAACTTGAAAAGTGTTCATGAAAAGGGATTAGAGTCAGATTATTTAAAATTCCTGTGGAAAAAGTAACTGAGAAGTCTTGTGGGGACCTGATGAAGGGGGAGGGGGAAGGCTTGCAGGGACCTGGGGGTGAGGGAGTAGGCCCAAAGCTGTGGGAACCCTAACAGGCAGGAAGCAGAACATGAAGTATCACAGGGGGGAAGAGCTCACTTAGCAGCTGTTCAAAATTACGACAGAGCCCCTAAAAGATACTTACAACCCCATTTTCCTCTTACAAATGACCATAGGGCTGCTGCACACTCTCCATCTTTTCCTCGCCCTTGTTTTCCCCTGCTGAGTCCCTATAGGCCTTGGGCTTGCTCCCTACTCCCGTCACCCATTGCACACTTAGCTTTTGAAGATCTCCGGACCTCAGCTGGGGAAGGAGGACAGGTCACTCATTCCTGGGCTGTGTTGCTGCCTCCTGGAAGTGGTCATTTTCAGCCCACAGACAATTTCTTGCAGTTGTGCCAAAATGGCAGCCACTTCCAACCCAGGAATGGATAGCTCCATTCTGCTTCCCTAATGTGGTATGTACAATGCTGAGGATAAGTCTAGAACTGTGGAGATCTTCAAAAGGTAAGTGTATAATGAGTGAAGGGGGCCCAAACCCTATGGGGGCGTGGTGGGGGAAGTCTTGTGGGGACCTAATGGGGGCGGAACTTGCATGGACCTGGGTGGGGAGTAGGCCCAAGCTCTGGGAACCCCAAGAGCCAGGAAGCAGAACATGAGGTATCACAGGGAACCTTGGGGCAGGCAGGACTGGGTCTGTGCTAGGCCTTCCATGGCCTCCCCACCTAAGGTCCCCTGTGCTCCGCTTAATGAGAAGGGAGAGCAGGAGATGAGGGTAATGTCTTCACTTGTCTCCATTGTTATCCCACGCAATAGTAATGGGCAGGGTCCATTACAGTTGTATATTGCTCATTCACGGTTTGAACAATTATAACCCAATTATACATAATCCCCAAGGAAGTTAAACTTGTCTATTGAAACACAATCTTAATGCTTGTAACTATTCTTGTTTCTTACAAGTCAAAGGGTTTCTAAATTGTTTCTTCATAAATATCTGACCAGACCCACCTATTTTAAGCTAGCAAGGTTGCTACGAGAAGGGTACTTCAGGCTTTGACTTGGAATATTAAGATTCATAAACTTACTGACCCCAACTGACCCCAGATACTATGCAAGACTGAAATTCTTTTCAGAGTAAGATTTATAGCAATTTAATTAAAAGAGTCTGTTGACAGTAGAAAATGATCATTAGGTTTCATCCTCTTGGGAGAATAAGGAAGAAACAGTGCCAGTCTGAAGAAGTAAGCAACAGAATAATTTCTATTTTCTTTCCATTACTGTTCACCTTTCATTAAGAAATGAACATAACACCCTTCAGAATTTGTAGTGCTTACATTCTCCTGCTCTTTATTCATAATAATGTCTGCATTATTTTACATTAGTATAGGCCTAAGAGGTAGAATAGCATCACAATTCTATCTGCAATTCTGTCAGTTCCATTCCCATTCTTATAAGGAGGATTCTATTCCAAGAATAAAAAAAGAGTTTTATCTAGAATAATAAATTATCAAATGGCTTCTTGCTTCTGGTAGTACCATTATCACTAGATCCATAGCAAACACCAAGCTTAGTAGCACATACACACACACTATAAATATTTACCGGTAGATATCTTTTTCTCTTAGAATATAGATTTAGTAACAACCTGAAGACTCTCAGGAAATTAAATGCATTCTGCATCAACTGGCAATTGGATATCCTAGAACTGCAACTCTCAAAAATTTACATCTATACAGATTAGAATCTCAGGCAATTGTGGCCTTAACATATCTGGAAAGTGTTAAATTGGGAATGAGAAAGGTTAATGCAGAGGACTTTATATTACATTACATTTTAGATTTTAAAAAGAACTATTAACAATGGCAGCTAAATGTAATTCCAACATATAAGGATGCTTGAGCCAAACAAACTCTATCGTTCCTTGTACATGAACACTTGGAGCCATCTGACTGACTGCTTTCGATTTAAATTTGAACCCAGTGTTTTAATTCTTTCTTGCCTGGGCAAGAGTCATATTATTTAATTGAATATTATTACCGATAATTGCATGTTGTATACTTACTTGTACTTAGTTTTAATGCAAGAAACCCCAAACCTGCTTTTCAGGAAAAGTAAACCTGAAGCTGTTGGCTACCCATTTTATTGTACATTCATTCTAAAGCCAAAAGAATGTGAATTGCTCTATAATATTGAAGACTAGTTGAATACACTGTTAAACGTATAAGATTTTCAGTACCGGTATTGATTTTCAGAGAACTCAAATGGCAACCAAGCTTTTAAGATGCTATTACAGGATTCAGAATAAAACTCTGGCTTATATAATGTGGTAAAAATATCAGTCCATTATTACAGGAGACATATAACTTTATAAGAAATTTAGTTATGTGACAATCATATACACTTAACAATGAAAAAGTTTTACTGAATGAAACTGATACTATTTCTGAGCAAAACACAAATTGTGTTTTAAGATGCAATGGTTACCTTATAATTCATTGTCTCTTTAATCATGGTTTGAAAGAACCACAACTGGCTGCAATCATACAATGCTCTAAACCCATGGTGAATCTATGGCACGTGTGCTGGAAGTGGTGGCACGCAAAGCCATCTCTCCAGGCATGCCAGCTGTTGCCCATTGCTCTTCTGGGTTCCAGCGCATACAGGATCGCCGGAAACCGAAGAGCAGCTCCCTGCTGCACATGTGCATGCCAGAAAGTTGAGCTTCCGGTTTATGGCATGTGCATGTGCACTGGCCAGCAAGTCTTCACGCTTGCCGGAGCACTGGAAACCAGAAGACCAAGGAGTGACAGAAACCGGAACAGCAGTTAACTGGCGCACGTGCACATGCCGGGAAGCTGAGCTTCTGGTTTTCTGCGTGTATGTGCATGCGCACCAGTGAACTGCTCTTCTGGTTTCCAACATTCCCACGTGTGCGCGCTCTTCTGCTTTCTGGTTCCTCCTCTGCGTGCACTCCGTTTCTGCCAACACTGCTCTAAGCCATACATTGTAATTAACAAAGAAACATGGTCAGATACACACAACATATCATGCTGAAAGCAAACCACATTCTTCCTTAGTACAATGTGTGAGCTTAATCTATATACTATGTCTGTAACATCTGCAAAATATCTTCTTTGTAGGAATTATGTCCCTTTTGGTGTTAAATATAGGATGAAGCCAGCATTCCTTTCCAGAATCTCTCAGGCCATAAATGTTTCACACAAATACTCTGTTCAGGTACAATGGATTTATAATACCAAGAAAAAACCTACTTGCTTATTCTACCTCCCCTTTTTTTGTTGTCTTGCTGACTGAGGCAAACTTCTAGTTAGATAAACCAGTTTCTCCCTGTATCTAAATCAGAATCTGATGTATAGCAGATACTGAATCACAGATTTTTGATTCAGTTGTTAAAAGAAAGTCTGTTGTGTAAACACGCACTGAAAAAATGAAACGAAAGAAATTACTGCAAGGTCTATTCTAATAATCCCCATGAAGATGTTCAGTTGAACTAGCTAAAAATGACAATGAACCAGAGGAATTCTATCCAGGGACTCTTGTTCATATAGTGAACTATGTTTTTAGAGAATCTAAAGTCATGTGATCAAATTTCAGGCCTCCAGTTAATGCAGAACATTTATCACTTGTCTTTCTGAAGATTGGCACCTGAAAGTACTAAAAAGAAAATTGTGGCACTTCAAAGGCCAGCATAGGCTTTGAGGTATTTGAAGACTTGTGCTTAATAGCTACTGACAACCATATATTGTTCTACCATAACACGACTACCCTTCTATAGTTTATATTCAAAACTCAGTACTTTTGAGGAATGTGT
The DNA here is from genome assembly GCA_032467955.1 of Pseudoxenodon macrops. Taxonomy (NCBI): domain Eukaryota; kingdom Metazoa; phylum Chordata; class Lepidosauria; order Squamata; family Pseudoxenodontidae; genus Pseudoxenodon; species Pseudoxenodon macrops. The sequence goes on along the minus strand of JANHFT010010160.1, from coordinate 79,544 downwards.
TATCATAAAGATTGAGGGCAAACAATTCAACAATCTTAGTCTTCAAAGAGAGATTGAATGTCCTTCATAAGACGTTTTTGGTATGTGGTACACAGAGCCTCCCACAAGGATGATACACATGACCTGAACACATTTAGTCTCCCCAGCCCAGAAAAAAAAAGCTAACTTAAGTTGAAATGTACATAGTAACAAGCTTGCAATATCAGACAGTACTGTAAAGCAATTTAAAAACAAAAGGTTACATGAAGCTATATGAACCATCTTAGAGAATCAACCAAATAGAAAAACAATTTAGTTGTAATTCAGTGGAACAGTCTGGCTTGGAAGACTGTGGGGTTTTAAAGACTGGAAAGTTGGATTAACCACTTTCGTGGAATATTTTGCACGTAGGTTGCTGAGGCAATCAAGATAAATGTAAAATCTTGGCATTGTTTATATTAAACTCTTCTCAAGAAAAGTCACAGAAATTGGGCCGTGAAGGTATTTTCCAGGTTCTCAAATTTTCGCAGATTTCAAATGCTACAGACCCCAAAAGAACCAAATTAGATATTTGAATTATGTAAACCTAGTGGGAAAGGAGAACTGTAATTTATGTTCAAGTCACAAATTATATCATGGCAAAGTAAATGAGTCAGAGATCCTCAGCAATCCCATCAGTTACTCACAATGATAGCAGGAGATTATAAGACTCAAGAGTAATTATGGTGCTGGACCTCTTTCAGCTTATCCTCTCCCCCTGCATTTTTGCTATGGGAAAAACTAGGCAGGTCTTAAACTCCTGGAAGAAAAGTTAGATATAAATCTAGCAATTCAATTAAAACTCTGATCTGGAAATGATGGTTTACAAATTAAAATGATTTCACAGTGCTACTCTGATTTTTCAGAAGCTTGCACCACTCACAACTGAAATTTCATAGAATTGTCAGGGGCTAATTTACTCTTGCATGTTTACCCCATGATAACTAGCATATCTTGTGCGTCTTGTTGTGCCCCTTTCTGCATTGCGAGTCCTTGCACTCAGCCAATCAGGCCTTGGTTAGGTCATATCAAGTCTGAACTGCTGCAAAACGCTGTATATTGAAGATATATTGAAGGAAGCTATAGTTGGCACAGAATGTGAAAGGACGGCAGGTAAATGTAAAATATTTGAACGTTCTATAAGAGTGTAATTGCTGCAATATAGTTCAATTATTATTAGTACATGGTACCCGGAATATCACAATGCTATCACAGAATAGTAATTTGGCTTGCCAAGGTACCAGCCCTGTTATAGGACATGCTTGTGCACTTCCCAAGGTGTGCAACAGGAAGCAAACTGGCTTCACACCAGAGAGAAAGATGAGTGGCTCTTCCTGCTGCCTAAATCCCCCACCCTTCCCAGAGCTGCCTTGCAAGCGGGTGCTGCAACTGGGAAGGTTCAGAACCATCAGGAATCTGTCTGCCTGCAGAGCACCAGCTCGTCTCCATACTGAAGTGGTACCTATTTATCTACCTGCATAGAACATGCTTTTGAACTGTTAGTGGATAAACGCTGAGGCGAGTAAGAAAAGCTCACCCTGCTACACAATGCTAGGGTTCAAACTGCCAGAGCTCCTCCTGCATCATTAAGCCACAGAGTCACTGTGCCTCTAATAGTTCAATTGAGATAGTAGCCTTGGCTGAAACTCATTAAGTGCTGCTTAATTTCAGTGCAACATTGGATATGTTTAAGAACCCACTTTTTTAAAATTCAGAATTTATGAGATGCAACATGAACAATTACGGTTACAACTTCTGAACCAAACCTCAATCAACAAACCTGATTTTCCCAACCTTCCCCTCTCATTTAAATATTGTAATAAATCCATTGATTTTTTTAAAAATTCCAAGAACACTCTTACTAGAATCTTCAATGACTTTCATTCAAAAGAAATTCTAATATTTAATGCCAGTAAAGAATTTTGAACCAAGTAATGTTAATTTATTCATTTCTATTTTTTGGCAAGACCCAAATACACTTAAAACATTGTAATTCTAGAATACCTATAGTCATCCCATTTCAAGTATGAATTTGTTGCATTTCAATTGTCTTAAACCATGGCAAAACAATACACAACTGATTTAAGATGCTTCCTTTTCAACGTGAATATTATGCAGCCTTAAATTCTTCAGCATTTATAAAAAATTGTACACATAAACATACATATTAACTTTTAAGAATAAATCCTGTTGGAATTATCCTTAATTACAACCCTCCAGATGATTTTGATTTATATGTATTCATCTCATTTGATTTAGCTGTCATAGCATCAATATGAAATTCACCTTTTAAAAAATAATATACCTTGATATGGTCCACAGAATATATACTAGTAAATATTCAGAGGATCTTGCTGTATGCATCTTATTTTAGAAACTTCTTCAACCAAATGTCTCCTTCTAGTTTTAATTATTTGTTAAATTTATTTGCCACCAATTTTACTATGGGGCTATTCTAGGCAGTTTTAGTTTTAGAAACAATTGGTATAATAATTGCTTTTACTTTGTTAGTATTGTAATTCATATCTTTTTTTTGTTGAATTTTTTAAAATTATCCATACATATAATTCCACATTCCATCTTTACATATAAGTTTTTACATATCATAATATAATCGTTTTACAATAATATTTTTATCCTTTCACATTTCCCGTTTCCTTTTATCCTTTAAATTTCAGGGTTCCTTTCATACCATCCCCACCTTCCATATGCT
>JANHFT010010160.1:30938-42543 GCA_032467955.1 Pseudoxenodon macrops | reverse complement strand
AATATTTTCACGGCCCTCTTTTTGACTCGTGCAGTGTACAGGTCCTCAATGGAAGGCAGGTTGGCAGTAATTATTTTCATCAGCTAATGTGTCCATTAATAATTTGCTTTCACACATTTTCTCACTGCTCCTTATTGTCCTGTTGGCAGTATCTCCTTTCCTTTTAAATTCTGTTTTATTTACATGCATATGTACAATGTTCTTGCTACTCAAACTCTTTGTCATTTAAACATTAACATAATTAAAAAAGAAAAGAAAACTGCTTTCCCCCAAGATGCTGCCCTCTGAATTGAGTAGGTATAGAAAATCTATGGGAATGTTTGCAAGAATTCCCCAAAACAGATAAACTGCTTATATTTTATATGCCTTGTGTTGTTTTGTGTCATAACAGCTGCAAAGACTGCTTTGCATAATTTCATGCAGTCCAAGGAATCAAGTACAAGGGAGAAGGATCTCTTCCGCAGTGTGAAGGTAAAACTTTGCTTTTTCAGGCACGGTGCTAATTTATGGTCTTGCGTAAGACCATAAATTATTTGCTTTTAAAGCGTGTTGTGGAAACACAAAGAAAGAAAAATCTGTTGTAAACCTCAGGTGAAACAGAAATACATAGACTATTGCCTTTTTAAAGTTGAAAAATAGGAGATGGATTACAAAGTGGTAACTCCAAAATCCTATGACAGAAAAGTTAGATTTCTGGATAATGAATAATATTTCAGCAAAAACATTGGGGTTGGGTGTGAGTGGCAGACTGATAAAACTAGCCCATCCTTCCTAACTGAGAATACAATTTCATCTCAGAAGTGTCTTCATAGGGGGGAAAAAGTTATGTAAGATTGTTTTTGGAAACTACAGTTGGGATTAGCAATAAGGAAGAGATCCTACCCGTTTTAAAAAGTTAACTGGATCTCAAGTATTACTAGGACGACTCAGAAGCTCTTCGAGGCCCAACAGTAGAGATATGTTTAGATATTCCTCTTTATGGATTAGGAAATCCACAGTATCCTTCCAGATTAAGAAAAGTTTCATAGCCAATGGGCCTGTTAGTTTTAAGTTCCTTAAAAAGAATTTTAAAACTATAAAACTATAAAAAGGTTTATCTGGTATTTGCTGCTTGTTTTAGCACCTGGCTTTCCTACTGGTAGAAAAATGACTTAACAGTACTATAAGAATATAGCTAATCAAGGGGGACATGTGATTCTTTTGTCTAGGATACTGACCTGTCCAGAAATATTCCAGGCAAAGTGAAGGTTTCAGCCCCTAATCTCCAACATTTGAAAAAGAAATGATATAAACTATGGACAACTTCACAAACTTGCACCTTTGGATTGTGTTGCCCAATGACAGGAGCAATGACAGGAGATATCATCACTGGAGCACCTTTCTGTTTTGTTAATAAAATCCACTACTGATCAAATGATTACAATTGCTGTGCTTTTTCTCTCTCCCGTGTCTTAAGGTAACGTCAGTTTCTTCTTAGAAAGTAAGATTTACAGTATATTGGAAAGCACTTATGATCCAGCCTAGTACAATGCTTGATTCATTGTAACCAACTGGACTCCGTGTCACATTTCATATTTGTACTCTTTTGCTACAGCATTGAACTGATTTTTTCCCCCACTGCATCGTCTTTTGCTAGATTGTCTTTAGATGATCATCTTTATTATATTAGAAAGCGGCCTCCTACCTTTTGGGCGCCAGGGACAGGTTCCATGGACAGTGATTTTTCCACAAACTGGGAGTTGGGGACCCCCATATTACAAGGTTGACTGGATAATGTAAAAGTTTTGACATGAAACAGGATGATGCATTTAATACATGTTTAAAAGGAAATAATTAATTACTGGCTTAGGTTCCATGCTTTCCATTGTGATTAGAAACTTTAACCACCATTCTCCAAGAGTCCCATTCCAGAATACGCTTCTTAGTATTAGAGGCACTGGATGCCAAAACGGTATGTTTACCCTTTCTCAGAAATCATGAGTAATACGGTAGAAACAATTAATTGTGGGGCAAACTGTTAATGTTGCATGTAAAACAATGCTGCGTTGAAGATCCCTGACTCTAGATTTAATAAATGTGGGGTTGTGCAATATGGAATGAAATGCAATCTTACACAAGGCTTTTGGCCCAGCACCAGTGTAGGAGAAATAGTGAGTCTCTCCACAATTGCATTAAATAATAACATTTATTGCAACGAAATTTTACACAAAAATAGGTTCTCTGTCTAAGCTATTCACATGCAATCAAAAGATATCAAAGCAACGTGGCCACTAATTACAACACAAGAACATTTAATCTATACAAATTTCATTTTGTCGTTCAGGGATGGTAAAATTATTACATCTTTTTATAGAAAGGCCATCTATATATACAGTATGACCAGTGAAGATTCTCCCTATGATCCAGATGTGTTGTTACTACCAAAGCGCTGGTTGAGTTTGTGGAGCAGGTGCTTGGGAAGGCAGTGCCAGGAACTGGCCAGCGTTTCTTTGAAGCACATAACAGTCTCTAAACACAATCTGGAGGGGAGTAAATGAAAAGAAACTTAAAATTTCAGACAAATTGTTGTTTTTCTGTTTCCTACTTAATGGCATACAAAGACAGGATCACGTGTAATAAGAATGTGATGGACAGCTATCCATTTCTGTTGAATTTTATTGTATTTGTTGAACACTGAAGGTTTCTTAAAGCAACAGATGCAAGTAATCTTAGGCTGAATAGAAAAACACAACATCTACTCAATAGTCTGCTTCATGAACTTGCACAAGACACATGTTTGATGAAACTGGCCTAGACTAGAAATTTCCTGAAGAGGTCTGTCAGCTTCCTACTAAAATAAATAGAACATTTATTATTGTTCTCAGAGTGCCAGTTTTATATCATCAAATTCTCATTTTGCATATTTATCAAAGGAAAGAGCAGTTTAAAGTATATTAAAAATACCTTGCCAGGGATTTGGGTTGAAGAGAAAACACCAGTATCTCATTACTATGTGCCTGAAAGCAAACAAACAATCAATTAGAACCGAAATTTCATGACTGAGAAGCTCAATCTACAATTCACAAGGAAGAGAATAGACTGCTGAACCTGGATGAGAAATAAGAGTTTAAATCCTTGTCTAGCCTTTAGATAGCTTCTCAAACAAGTCTACCTCACAAGGTGCGTGAAGGCAATAAATTATGATGATCAGACTTCCTGCACAAAAGGCAGAATAAAAGAAGTGAAATCAATGAAGAATTAGGTTATTTATTGTAAATCTCTGTGACTCAGTAAATGAAAAATGCTAATGAGTAATGGCTATAGTCTTTGGAACTCAAACACTTTCACATATACTGCAGTTCAGTCTTCCACTCAGGCTGGCATTGTGGACACCAGCTGCCACCAGCTCCCACATCAATTGGTGTGTATACAAAGGTTTATTTCCAGGATTTCTATAGCTAACAAGCAACACTTATCCTCTTGGGCAATGTGTCCTCTGTGCTTTCATGAAACATAAATACAGTATCAGCAAGATAGTCTAGGACAGAGGTCTTTGATTTGTATGAAAGAACATTGATGGGAGGAATTTATGAATGGAATGGAATAGAATAGTAGAATAGAATAGAATAGTTTTATTGTCACTTTGAATGTACATTAATTGGCATATATTAAAATGAAATTTCATTGCATAAACCCACATATTACATATATGATACAGAGAAACAACACAGTCTAATAAATATTGTCAATTAAGTACCTTTAAGAAGTTATCCGACTTGAACCTGATCTCCACTGTTAACAGGTTAAGGGCAACATTTATGGTGGCTGATGCCATAAACTAAATAAATTGCTGGCTGAATTTCAAGCCATCCTTTTGGGGTTATGAAAGTGCTGCCTTTTGCTGCTCTTAATATTGCACTGCTAGGTGGAAAGAAATGGGCAGGCTGCCCTGAACCCAGGCCTGAATGCACTGCAACAGATCGGTGGAATCGCCCCGTAGTAAAAACGGGTCAGAGAGTTTCATATACTGCTTTTCTTACCAGCTGTTTTGAGCTCTACACTCAGTCAAAGGCAGTGAACTGGGGGGAAAAAATCACATAGACCTGAAAAAAGAACTTACTGCTTTGTGATGGGCAAGTAAATTGCTGGCACAGCCCCCAAAGACGATCACTTCTCCCTCATCGCTTGCGCAGGCGGTGTGCCAGAGTCTGCAGATAGAACATTTGCACCATTGAGAATGCAACAAGATAAACACAAAGGAGTCAAGGGCACAGGAGTCTGAGAATATTCACAAATCACAGCAGTAACTACAGCTTCAGTTGCAAACTACAAACTAAATAAAAATTGGATGGGGGAGGTACATCAACAACGCCATCAAATGTACAGTGAAAGCAACTGGAATTTACTGTATGACTGTATTGAGGAGGGCAAAAACGGTAAGCATAGGGGTTTGTGAGGCCAAAAACAAGCCCGTTTTTTGCAAAAACAGGCCTGTTTGTGGCGAAAACGGGATGCACAAAGGGTTTGGAAGGCCTGCAGAATGCTCCTGGGGGCTGCGGAGGGCAAAAGTTGAACACGCGGAGGCCAAAAACGATTTTAAATTTTCCTCTTCAAAATCTAACTGCGTCTTATATTCCAGTGTGTCTTATAGTCCAAAAATACAATAAATGCCATTTTTCTATTGGTCCTTATATTCTGCTCACAAGTGATAAATAACAAAACCAAGAAAATGCACAATTTGATATTTTTTCAGCAGCGTGCCATAACTGCTTCACAATATTCCATTTTTAAAAACCTTTTTTGCATCTGACAGTAGTAGGGACTTTGAAAACATATAGATGGGAAAAAAGCTTAATATTCCCAACCATTCTTTCCCCAGTTATGCAGCAAGAAATACTGCTCAGGGCAACAAAAATAAAAGACATAAACAAACAAAACATTTTTCTGAGGGTTAATATACTACAGTGGTTTTCAAACTTGCCAGCTTTGAAATATGTGGGCTTCAATTCCAAGAATTCCCAGGCCACACAACTGAAGTTACCAAGTTTGAAAAACACTGCTTGTACTGTAACAAATTGTTGACTGAAGACAAGATGCGTGACAGTTGGACACATGAAGCTGGGGAAGGTTGCTGTAGTGAATTTGGGATGTAGAAATGCAATACAGTTCTTTTACTACTGTCTTACCGGGGTTTCTCTATATAGTTGTGTTCAAACTGTATCCATTCATTTTTACTGATGCAATAGATCCAGGCATCACCTGCAATGCAAAGACACTTTTAACATGCTTTCAGTGCTGCCCAAAGGAACTAGGTTGGTCACAAGATGGTCCAAAGTACAGATTTAGAGGCATCACCTGAGGCTCCGGGCTCTCATGGGAAGACCTACCATTGCTAGCACAGGGCTCAAGGGCTACATATTTGAAGGCCAACTACAAGATGACCCATATAACTATCTGTATATTATGTATGGTACAATTAAAAAAGAAGAAGTCTTCTCATTAATTTAATTTATTTCTTAAATAATTTGGAATCCTCCCTGGCAAAGAAAATTACCATGAAATCATCATCCTCTTTTAACAACTCCATAATCCCTTGTGGGGTGGAGTCTGGGCAACTGAACGGAGCTGAGTGTTTACTGGCCGGATGTCCTTCCTGTCGCCAATGCTGAGGTTTTTTCCCCCAGCAGATATATTCTCAATGTGCCCAGAGAGAGAAATATCTGCCTCGGATTGAACTCACAGCCTCCTGATTGTGAAGTGAGACATCCACCTCTACGACACCGCACCACTCATGAAATGGTACAGATATTTCCAGGCCCTAGTTCATAAATATACTGTAGACACTGTAATTAGAGAAAAATAGAATGATACCCAACAAGATGCCAAATATTTATTACAGTACAACTAGCTCCATTCAGTTGACCAGATGCCTCCCCGCAAGGGATTATGGGGTCGTTAAAAGAAGATGAAAGATTTAAAGGGACTTGTGAAATCATCAGATTGAAGCAAAAATAAATCCAAGGCACAAGATTAAGGATTCTTCTCCCAAAAAAACAGTAATCTCAGAAATGGGAGATGGTGGTATCTACGCTTCTAAAATTTACTTACTGAGTGGCTGCTTGTCAGTCGTGAAGCCACCAAAGAGGAAGAGATGATCTGAGGAAATGGTGGTTAAAGAATGCCAAGATCGTCCAACAGGGCAAATGCCCTGCGCAACTCTATAGGAAGGAGAAGAACACACCAAGTAAGAAAGCCAAGGCTCACATGGGCAGAAATGTCTACCCTGGGTGCAAAACTGTAAACTGTCACAAAGGTATTTTTTATTTTAAGAGCAACTACACTTTCTGATTTTCTTTAAGGCATTTTGCTTCTAATCCAAGAAGCTTCTTCAGTTGTAACTAACAAAATGTCTTAAAAGAAAAATCAGAAAGTCCAGTTGGCTTTAAAAAAAAAACGCCTTTGGGACAACCATGATCTGGATGACTGAGAGCCTCTGTAGACAAAACTGTAAACATTTTACAAAAGGTTGATAAAAATACAGAACTTTATAGAGATCTATAGATTGAGAGATCTGTCAAGAGAAAGGTGAGGAACATCTACATTGTGGAAATTCTTGAGACCCAAAGAGTTTTCTGGTGAACCATGTAGTTTGGTTTTTGAAGAAAATTCCATCTGCTGGGATTCACCTAATACTAAGTATCATACTGCAAATGGAGCCCTGGAACCATTTTCAAGAAAAAAAAGTGAAGAAAATATTTCCCTGAAAAGGTCACAGCTTTCATCCCCAAAAAGTCTAATGTGAGAAATGGCCAAAACCTTAGAAATTATCTAGAAGGGCAGGATATACATTTTTGTAAAATTAAACATTCCATGTTGAAAGGAAGCACACTTATAAAGGGGAAAGAAAGACCTACTTACATCTCCTGCCATTCCCATGTTTCCAGATTAAGAAAATAAAGATCATTCATTCTAGATTCCTGAGGAGAGAGGGAGAGATGTGGGTTTAGTGCCATTGGTCCTCCAAGAGGAAACTCTACCTCCATTCTGCATTCCTACTCACTCGATATCTGCCTCCAAAGACATATCCTCTGTTTCCAACTGTAGCACAAGCATGGGCTGCTCGAGGTGATGGTGATTTACCCTGGGAGGAGAATTCCAGAAAATATTATTCTGAAGGCAATTGAGAAAAAGGGAATACAACAGAATTCCCCAACCTTTCCGGCTTTGCGAAGCAGCAGTGGGAGGAAGAGGGAAGGGATGGCTCTGCGCATGCACAGCTGGCAAGCATACACAGCTCCATTTCCAGGAGTGACATGCACGCGCGCCTGCCTCTCATGCAAATGGAGCACGCAGGCACACGCTTGTCCGCTACTCATGCAAGTGGAGATGCGTGTGTGTTCGCCCACTGTTTCCGTTGCCCGGTTGCAAACAGCTCATGACCGAGTGGTGGGTTGTGGACCAGAGGTTGGGAACCCTTAGAATATAACATGGCCTCAAATGTACTCTTTAGATCAGTTTCCTCCAATCTGATGATCTCAAGATATATGGAACTAAAACTTCTACCACTCATACTGAAAATGACCAATGGTATTTCAGTTTAACACAACTGAAGAGTGCTAGGTTAGGGAAGATACAGGTAGTCAAAAGGTAGTCCTCAATTTGTGGCCGATTGCTTACTGATTGTCCAAAGTTATAATGGACCTTCCTGGTACAAAATTATGTCTGTCTCCCCTTTGTTTCCCAGGCCACTAATAGAAAAAACTCTCTTCCTCATATAACATAGTCTTATCTCTACAGGAGCCCCGGGAGATAAACCAACAAATGTTTGTACCATTTTTAAAATTAACAACACGATAACAAAAACACAGCCATGGGCGACAGGATTGAGAAAGCATTGCTGATATAAATCTACTAGAAGCAAAGGTAAGAGTTGAACTGGGACTGTTACTGTAAATTACCACACTACTGAACACTTTAAATATACACCAATAGAAAGATTGGTGCCCAGGTGAACCACACTGAGAGAACGGCAGGATCCTGGACATTTGGCAGATTCTCTGCACAGAGAAATTTATTTGAGGGTTACCGTAGTCACAGGCTGGCTCCAAGTAAACGACTCCGTATCTAGGACGTGTACGTGATTATTCCACCCTCTGGGAAGACCTGAATTCTAGAGCCAGAAACAGACATAAACTTATAATGTTTTCTACAACCAAACATTTCTAATTAAAGTAGCATGTCTAGAATTATTTTTAAATCATGCCTTTTTCTTGACTTGTGAGTTGCCTTGCAGACATTCAAGAAAGGCAGTCAGGCTGAATGAAAAGTGCTGCATGAGGCTACATTCGGTCCTTTTTGCAATTTTGTGGGGTTTTAAACACCTGGCATAGTATGGATGCAATTAGCTTTCAAAATCATAGATCTTTTTCATCATGGTTAGCTGCATCTAGAAGGAAGTGGGGGAGGACATGCTGCCTTCCTGCATATGAACAGTTCTAGACAGGTTAAGATAATCCCCCAAATGAAGCAAAGCTGAATTTGCTTCTATGAATAGTATTCTTGAATAAGTGTACTGTCTTGGATGACAAGTTTTTCTTCTTTACCGAAATCAGGACTAGGAAGGCAGCAATGCAGGCAGCAATTTCTTAAAGTTTTTCCAGTCCTTCGTTTTAGCAGAGATTAAATTCTGAACAGTTCCTATGCAAAATTCTTTGAGGATACATTTGGCCTTCCTGTTACTTAGAAACTTATGGGCCCCTTTCAAAGGGAATCCCCTTTTCTCAAATACATGCAAAATGTAGCCAGCAAGCTGACTTAAAAACAAAGCCTGCATTTCTTATTGAGATATAATTCTTTCCGCACAATTTCTTGAACGTAAAGTCGGTAAGAAGAAACACATTAATTCGTGGTTGAGTTCCAACTTTCCATTTAAAAAAAATTCCAGCTCGGAAAAATAAAATGAATTACCCAAAAAGAGGTTTCATCAAACTCAAAGGTTCCAATCTGCTCCACATCAGGGTAATAGCCATAGCCACCAAAGAATATAAGTCTGTTCAAAACGATATAAAGGTGGAGGGGAGGGAATCAACCACAACAATAAACTATCATGATAGATTACTGTAATTATAATATTTTATATTCAGTAGAGATTTTGCATTTAAATTAGATAGAAGAACCGCTTTTGGTGCATAGGGCTTACACAGTGTTTTGTGAATAAACAAAGGGAATAAGGAAGGGAATCCAAATGAGTAGCTATGAGATTAGATGGTTTTATCTTTCCAAATTTGTTTGACAAGTGATCGTATAAAATTGTTAGTAAAGTATGACTACTGGCGTTTAGGGCAGTTTCAGTGCAATATACCTAAAAGTATGGGAATGATATTTCAAATGCAGTTTTTCAGATTTTTTTTTTACATATTTCAAAAAGATGTTCAACGTTGCAAGAGTCTTTTTAATGTTTTAGCAGATAAATTGGGCAAGACGTAATTACATCCTCCTTTTTGGATATCAAACATTCTCAGCGGTTTAGATGAATTCTCTAAGTGAAATGAAACCTAAGCAATGTCAGGTGGTTTTGACTGGTGCTGATAGTTTCAATTAATGTGTTGTTTTAGATGATCGTTTCTTATCAGTAACTCCAACATTTTAAATTATTCTCGAATATTGGTAAGCTGTATTGGTTTTCTAGTTTTACGTTTACATTAGAATCCCTGTCTGAAACCACCCCTTAGAAATTGTTACATACAAAACGATCCAATTGCAAGAACAAACTGCATTTCCATTCCAACGTTTAAACATAATATAAAAGTTCGTTTTTCTGATTAAAAATAATAATAAATGTAAGTAGCAGAATATATCACATAATTGTTTCCAAGAAAAATAACAAGATTTTTGGAATAGTTGATAGTTGCTTACTTATTTCTATAAACCCATACTCCGAGCTTATCTTTCGATGATGGAGGAATACCCTGGCAGTCCACTCTCACCCACTGCAACACTCCGTCATTTGATCTGGTATTTAGCATGTAGAACTGCAAAGAAATAAAGAGACAGGTCTTGGCCTTTCAATTCCCTGGCAAAAATGAAGCCTCATCTCTGTTGGATTATGTCACATCAGTTTGGAGGCCCTAATTCTCAAAGCCTCCAAACTCAACAGATGTTTCATGACAAATCTATTACTTAATTTGTAGCAGTAAACTTCATTTCTGCACAAACGGCAAAAGCTGATCTTTCTTTTCAGGAGAGAAGGAATCAGAGGTGGGTTCTGAATCTTCTTACTGTCTGTTCTCTCAGGGTTGCGCCTCAAGCGTGCACACGGCAATAAAAAAATAGCTTCTGTGCATGCACAGAAGCAAAATCCAAAATGGTGGCGCCCATGGAGACACCAAAGGAATTGGCTCTGTGACGTCATCGCGGAGTTACTACCTACTCTATAGAACCAGATAGAACAGGTAGGAACCCACCTCTGAAAGGAATAACTTTCAGAGTTTTCTTTGGGTCACTAAGGAGTTTTATATTCACCATTCTACTGAGGCTGTTAACTTCCACATCAAACAAAAATAACCTTCCTTTCCAAGAACCAGTCCAGCTGGCAAACGTAGTAGAAGTATGTGAATCAATTTCCCAAATAGGGACAAAGGACAAGTAAGTTTACAAGAAGCCAAACACGAAGAAGAAATTTTTCTGACAAAAGCAATAGAAAAAGAAAATAGAAAATGGATAGAATATATTTTGGGGAGACAGGAAATAGAAAATGACAGGCATTTGAAATGTCAGATATGCAGTCCATCTTAAAAACTATGTAATAACACTTGGAAAAATAGTTTTATTACTACTTTTGAATAGATTTTATTATTATGAAACTTGTTTGAGGAGGAACATGTGTTAACTCTCAGCAAGAAAGGTAGAGCTTAAACTTTGATAAGCTCTCAAAATATGTAGAAGAATAACTTTGTCTGAAAAATAATCTTGATTTCATTAGACTACTATATAGTCTGAATTGCATCTGATAGAGCAGATGAAAAACTTTTAACAATTTAACTTGAAGAAAGAAATGCAAAATACAAATAAAAATAAATAAATAAATATACAATAAAACTTTCTCTAAAGTTCTTCTTGTGGCAAAACCCTGACTCTGGAGTAACTTGCTTCTTACAGAGATCAAGATAGCTGCCACCCTATTAATGTTCAGGGAGGCAGTGAGAATTAGGCTCTTTGTAATGGAAATAAATTAACTATGAAGACAGCAGGCCACTAATTTCCAAGGCTATTACAGTAGATTTATAACTGATAGTGATGTCCTTATGACCATAAATCCCTAGAATCCATGGGGTAGGCAGCATACAATTAATCTATGTATTTATTTGATTTCTATCATTATCCATCTTGCAACTGTAACTGTATGATACATATGAAATCACAGAGGTACTTACAATGTACAGTGTTACATTGCTACTCATCGTTAATTGGTTCCAGGAAATTTGATGAGTACCAAAAGCAATGAGGGCCAAACAACCTTTTCCCATAAGGAATAGAATAGAATAGAATAGGAATAACAGAGTTGGAAGGGACCTTAGAGGTCTTCTAGTCCAACCCCCTGCCTAGGCAGGAAACCCTACACCACTTC
>JANHFT010010160.1:0-17708 GCA_032467955.1 Pseudoxenodon macrops | reverse complement strand
GCGCGGTTTTAATACGAGACTGCTTTTTTTTTTTTTTTCCTTTCCCACAAGTATTTGTCCAACCATTCGGCTTCCCCGTCGACCCTACTTTCCTTACCACATATCCCCCCCACACATAAAGACAATTCCCATCGACCACGGCGCAATGCCCGCTCCGTTCCTCGGCCACGCCGAACTCTTCAGGAGGAGGATCCGCCGCCATCTTAGTGCGGGGTGGATTAGGAGGGAATGAAGCTAATAAGCCCAGTCACCGTCGCCGTGGCAGTCTCCTCAGCAACCGCGTCCGCAGCCGCCGCCCCCTCGCTTAGAACGCCGGACGAGCGCGGGTGCGTTGCTGACAACGCCCCCTGCCGTTGGCAGAGAAGCGCGCAAGCAAAACGGAGGTCTCGGCTGCCTGAGCAGGAGATTGGACCAGAGGGATGTTTTTCTATCCTTCGAAGTGCGTTCAACTTACGTACTTAGTTTTTTGGATTTGAACAATAGGCTGAACAAGACCGAATATATTGTACATCTGCTTGATGCATTAGTCCATATAAGAAATTAAAACAAAGATATTCCCAGCCAAGCTGTGTGCATTTGCATTATATGTTTTGGATAATAAACATCAGGTGGCTGGTGAATGCAAAATGTACATTTTCAATTGTAGTCACTTCCAAAACGTGTGTGAACTAATTTTTACCCTGGCAATCTTCACATCCTCATGGATTATTGTATAATTATGATGGAAGAATTTAAGCATTAGAAGAAATTTAATTGATCCTCAGTAGAACTCTCTCGTGGTACTCATTTCTGCTCATCCATACAGTACTTTCGAATTAAAATATGCTTAATGGCCCTGAATATTAGTACCTTGATGCATAAACATATCAAATCAAAACTGCATTACATATTTAGTCAAATTTATAATAGCAAAGAAACATCCATTCCTAATGTATGTATCAAAATACCAATTAATATAAGACCTAATAGATAACAAATTAGCTAATAAACATTTTGACAACTTTATCTTGAGGACATGTTGCAGATGAACTTGTTCTTGCAAGCTGCCCTAAGTCTTATCTACAAATCTGTCAGCCAAAAAATATAGTTCCATAAATTTTACTGGCCCCATTACTGACACAGATACCAAATGCTGATGCCCTTATTTATAAGGCTGTTTACACATGACGTCACACGTTGGTAGAGAAAAATCCACAATCACTGATTTGCAAGTTTTGATAGAAGCCTAGACCAGTAGGTTTAGTTATTTGTCAAAACTTCAGTCCAGGTTTTGCAAAAATTCACAGCATCTGATTGCCAGGCTTGATTGAATTGATCCATGTGATCAGAGACTGGTCCATACTGAAATCAGCAGCTCTTATTTCACTTTGCCTCTTCTTCCAAGAACATTTTAAGAACAGCTTAAAAAACAGCTGACAGGTACTGGGTAAGTTGCAGGGAGAAACAGAAGAATCCCTGTATTTAAAAGTAGTCCCTTAGCACTGCTGTCTGTCAGCTGTTGTCAGGCTGTTTAAAAAAAAGGGGGGGATTGTTCTTCTGAAAGAGGAATAAACTTATTAACAAAAAAAGGTTAGGGAGGAATTGCCTGGTGGTGCTCCTCCTTTTGTGTCACTTGTAAATCAGATGAAACTTTCCTTCAAAGCTTCTTCAGCTCTGACAACATAGTGGGGAATAGAAGGAAGAAGCTTATTAGATGGGAAGCGAGACGTCTTCAAAAAGAAAAGTCAAGGAAGTCCTGAAAAAAGCACTTTTGGGAAAAGGAAGTGGAGGATTCTGCATTGCCCCATAGTCCTAAAATCCAGCGCCTGGAGTTGGTGCCCTCCAGATACCATCAGCAGCCAATGAACTGATTACAATTCACCGGACTTGGAGGGTGGGGGTGGTGGAAGAGATAATTCTACGGGATAAACCCCGTCAATGGTAGCAAGGCTGCCTTTACTGAGCGCCGAAGAACCCCGGCGGTAGAGCTGCTTTGCTCACCGGCTTGGCGGGAGAACTTCGGACTGTAGCTCGGGGAGGGGAGGAGTCCCGTTGTGGCGCGAACCCTTCAAGATGGCTGCGGAGAAGCTGAGAAGTAAAGTGGGCGCTGCTTTCAAAATGCACGGCTTGGTCCTCCGCGCGTGAGTAGTAAAAAAAAAAAAAAAGACATCCCCAAAAATCTTTAATCTGAATATCGGTGAACACTCTGAATGCCTATTTCCGCGTAAGGAAAGTATAAGCAAAACACGATGGCTAAACCAAAATCGAACCGCCAGAATAATGTGTTCTGAACCAGGCTAATCTGTTAAACCATATTTTGCTTTGCTGCTTCTTTAACCACTGTGGTTTGTTAATCTTGGTTTACAGTATAACGTGTACTAATGCAAGCTATAACTTCTCAAATGTAGTAATTAAACTTGTATGGTGCCTGACTCCCAGTGACTGCAGCCCCCAACAGTCAAATTAAAAATAAAAAAATAAAATAGAAATTGCCACAACAGACCAGATGGAATAAAAACGTGTTCAGAAGGAACTATTTTTAGTTAAAGGAATAGAGCAGTCACATTATATAACGACTTTCAGATGTATGGACTTCAACTCCCAGAAGTCCCTATCCACTTAAGATGTTTTGAGAAACATTGACAGGTACAGTACGTTTATTTGCACTTAATAGACTTATTCTAACACATTTGATTGCATCTCTCAAGATGTTGCTGAGCATAAGTTCCTGTTTGCATACCTCACTTGCATGTTTAATAAAAAAATAAGCCACTTTTCATGTTCACTATTATTGATAGTGAACATGAACCACTTAAATACAATATAGTACAGCATGGTGGATTGAACCCAGGACAAATAATAAGTAATTGGGTCCACTGAATTAATCATAGTTTAGTAAAAAAAATTGGTAAGCATATTTTGTAAACAACCATAAGAATTTTGTAATAAAGATATTTAGAAGTTCAAGATTTAATTTTCTAAATATATCTTACCTTGTTTGCCATAGTAAAGTTTGGTTATATGCACATAACATATTTACCCAGAGTTAATTTAACTGGTTCACAAAGACCAGCTGCCCAGGCTCACATGACACATTGACTATAAAGTAACCCATTTTACCTAATACCTCATGTTAAGTTACATTATGATGGCAACTAGTGTTTAGCATGTTATACAAATAAGGTAGCCCTCGACTTACAAAAAATTATTTAGTGACCATTCAAAGTTACAACAGCACTGAAAAAAGTGACAAGTGATTTTTCTCAAGACTATTGCAGTATCGCTGTGGTCACATGATCAAATTGCAGATGCTTGGCAACTGGTTCATATTACGATGGTTGTGTTGGGTCATGTGTTCACCTTTTGCGACCTGACAAGCAAAGTCAATTGGGGAAACCAGATTCATTTACTAACAGCTGTAATGATTCATTTAACTGTGGCAAGAAAACTTGTAAAATGGAGCAAAACTCACTTAACAACTGTCTCACTTAGTAACATAATTTTTGGGCTCAATTGTGGTAAGTTGAGGACTATCTGTACAACATCTGTATGTTAATCCATGTATCCTCAACCCCTGTCCGTGGACCAGTACCGGGCACGACATGCCAGAAAGCAAGGTGTGCAAACAAGCGAAGCCCTATTTGCAGGATGCAAGTAACACACAAAACCATGCCCCCTCCAGTCCACGGAAAAACTTCTCATCATGGGATCGCTCCCTGGTGCCCAATACGTTAGGGGCCGCTAGGTTAAACTACAATCTTTATTGACATTGGCAGTAAAGTTAGTAGCTGACTATGTTGGTTGAAGCTGCGATGGGAATTGTAACAGAAAAAGTGCAGAACACAAATGAAGAAAAACAAAACACAAATATGCTGTTATTGATAGTATATTCTTGAATATAGTAACTATTTTCCAGTTCTTACATTCAAGACAGACGTTAGTCAGTAAACCAACTATAGACCTGCACTTTAGAAAATGCCGCTTCAAAAACTAAATATCATAAGTGCCTGTGCATAAGTGCCTAAATATCATAAATGTCTATCATAAGTGGGTAGTGTGGCCTTCTAGGTAAATGATATCTCCTTAAATCAAAGAAGTTTATACTTTCTGCATGAAAGCCAATGATACATAATAATCATACATGAGAACTGCCATACATTAAGAAAATGTCTACAACATAGAACTAAATCCTGTTGGATACAAAGATTTATATATGTGCAGAGCATTGTATTGAGTGCATTTCTTTGTAAACCAGTTTGGTCTAGCAGTTAAGGCACCATGCTAGAAGAAAGCAGAAACTGTGAGTTGTAGTCCCACCTTAGCCATGAAAGCCAATTGGGTGACTGGGCCAGTCACTCTCAGGCCAACTCACTTCAGAGAGTTATTATTTTGGGGAAAACAGTAGAGAGGTATGTTGGATATATTTGCCACCTGAGTTATTTGTAAAAATAATAAAGGTGGGGATACAAATAAATAAACAAAAGATTTGAAATCAGAAAGCATTGGACAGCTCTTACCTGAGCAATGAGCCTAACTTGTCTTTAATGATCCTGTTATACTTGCAGCTTGACAAATAATTACTCTTCAATATTGAAAAGTTGAGTGAAATAAAATACTGTCCTAAGCTAAGTGCTCCCACAGTTATCTTTGAGAAATTGAAACAACTTCTTTAGGTCATTATCCATTCCCTAAACTGCAGCTACTATCAAAGCTTTGTGCAAATTGAAAGTCATGATTAGTATTCCATCAGTGAATTGATCTGACCACTGCAACATATTATATTTACTATAGAGAATATCAAGCTGTGACTATCTAGGAAAGACACCAAGTTTATCTGAATGACTAGAAATATGATTGATCTGGAAAAGTTTCATATTAATATTTTACTTTTTTATAAGTGTATATCAGTTGTTTTGGGGGAAGTAATCTGAATATTTATTATTAATCAACAGGGAAGCTACAAAGTATCTCACAGAAGCTCTTCAAGCATCTAATGAAGTAGAATTAGAAGACATGATAGAAAATATAATTGATGCTGTTGAAAAACAGTCTTGTGAGTAAATTTTCAGTTTTCTTAATGTTTGAAAAATAATTATTATCTTAATTATTGGAAGCAGCACTATAGAACTGTGGTCTTCATCGTTATGTGTGGTATATTGTGTGATATATCACATTGAAAGCTGCTGGCTAGCCTGTCCTATATAGGGGCTGTTCCAGTCTTTATACTGTGTATTGCAGATGACTCCTGGGTTTTTCCTCCCTTTGGGCTATTGCATCTTTTGCTTTATTTAAGATATTCTGGTTTTATTTGGTTTGTGTGCATCCCTGAGCACCAAGAAGCATTCAAAAAAATATGATGAAAACTCCTTAATCTCACAATTAAATCACAATGTCAATTGAGAAACTGAACATTCTAGACCAGTGATGGCTAACCTTTTTGTTGTCAACCCCCCATGCATGTGCGTGTGACCCCACACACACTCCCCCACTCCCACGCATGCATGCGTGACCCTGCGCAGACTCCCCCTTTGCATGCGTGTGTGACTCCCTCCTGTGCCCTGCGCATGCGTGTCAGAGACCCGAAAATCAGCTGGACGGCGGGAGGTTCACATGCATGTGCGGTGGAGCTGAGCTGGGGTGACGGCTCGTGTGCCATCAGAGAGGGTGCTGCATGCCACCTCTGGCACCTGTGCCGAAGGTTCGGCATCATAGTTCTAGACCAAGCCAAATCCAGAAATGTTAGGGATTTCCTGGAAGCCTGGCATGAAAAGAATTCAGTCATCAATAGGCACATAGAAACAAGCTATATTTATACAACATTCAAAAGAGACAATAAAAACTCTAAGAAGGAAACAAAAAGACCAGAATATACCCTCTCCAGCAGCCAGATAAATCAAGGACAAGGCAACCAGGCAAACAATCAAGCAGAATACAATTTTATTTTATTTACTTATTAAACTTGTATGCTGCTCATCACTTAGAGGCGTCTCTAGGCAGTTTATAATCATACAAACAAAATCTTAAAACAAGTATTAGTACTAAAATTGTTTTAAAATTGACAAGACGGGAAGGAAGGGAGCAAGATCACCCAGGAAGAAAATGGGGTCTTAGTACATTAATCACCTCCAGAATGACACGCCCCCATTGGGGCTCCAGACCAGTTGGCAGAGCCAGATCTTCAGGCCCTTTCAGAAGGGTCATAGTGATATGGGTTTGCTCTCTGTTTATATATACCTTAGTCATTTGTCCTGCCAGATTGATGGGGGTGTTGTTTTCTCTTTGGAAGTTCCTTGATTAGGGTATTCTATATGCATAACCTATAGCCATGGGGCGCAGTGGTTAGAATGCAGTACTGTAGGCTACTTCTGCTGACTAACAGCAGTTGGGCAGTTCTAATCTCACCGGCTCAACGTTGACTTAGCCTTCCATCCTCAGTAAAATGGTCGGTAAAATGGGGACAAAATTGTTGGAGGCAATATGCTGACATTAAACTGCTTAAGAGAGGCTGTAAAGCACTGTGACGTAGTATATAAGTGCTATTGCTAACTTTATTTTGAGCATTGGAAGTCATGCAAATGTATGCAATTCTACCTATCATTCACTTTGATGAGACTTAATACCATTTAAAATTATTTTTTCTGTCTCTAATTGCATAGACTACCAGTTCAATATTTTGGAATGTTCTTTTCAGTGTCATGCAACATGATTGAAAGATCCATGGTGGAAGCAGCAGTCTTGGAGTGCAGCAGATCAATAGATGAAACAATGTATGGTAGTCTCCTTTATTTTAAAACAAATACCGCCAGGAGTTTTTTGGGAGTCACATTGTTAATTGTCCTGTGTCTGTCTTCCCATATTGATATTTTAACATTAAAATGTTTACAATATTAATATGCCATGTCTAAAAGCATTATGGCTTAAACCAGGGAATATAGATAATAGTATTTTAAAAGGAAATTGTTTTAGAGGAATCTGTATAACTTTGTGAATGCAAATGTGCTTTTTTGTACTATAAATGATTTTATTTGCTCAGGGACTTTACAATAGATATATGGTGCTATGTTACATATTGTTTTAAATATTTTTAAGCTGCTACAAAGAGACTGAGGTCATTTCGTGAACTGGCAAAAGGACCAAACAAATTATTCTTTAATTTATAAGAGAGCTATATAAACACTTTAAAATAGTTGAAATAGTATCTAGTTAAAACAGAATGCAAAATAATTTATTTATAAGTGTAAAAACAGATTATGCTAGGGTAGAATTTTTCAAAGGATGCATATTTTTATTGCAGAGAACATACTTTCAACATTATTGGAGCTTTTGATATTCCACGATATATTTACAATTCCGAACGAAAGAAATTTCTTCCGTAAGTTTTTATTATATAATTGTTAAACAGTTTAAATTTCAGCTACTTTTCACATTTTAAAGTTATGTAATATTTATTTCATATTCCTTTATAAGAAACAGTTTTATTTTAAACAGTGTTTTATTTCCTTTCAAAAATACATTTTTTTTAACCCAAGTCTAAATTTATTTCAGCCTTTCTATGACCGACCACTCTGCACCTAATTTATTTGGCTCAGCCAGGAATAAAGCAGAATTGTTTCGTGAACGTTATATCATTTTGCAACAGGTAGGAAAAATGGAAATACGTTTTAAGTTCACTTAGCGCTTAATCATAACACAAAAGGTTTTTTTGAGAAAACATGTATACTATGAAACTGTTCAGTTTGAGAGAACAAGTCACCGAGAATCTAGCTTACTTCAAGGGAGACTTTTATTCTGGTATTTATAAATTATTACCGTATTACGATCCTAAATATCCTTGCTAGTGCTAAGTATTAGATGCTTCTTATGAATATAGATCAATTTCTGGGTAGGAGTTCATTGGTTAGTCTGTTACTGAATCCTAGAGAGTAGCTGTACTATTCCACAATCATTCGGGTTTCTTCTACAGTGGTGGAATAGTCACAGTAGAGCTTATTCAACAGTCTTTCTCTGCTGCCCTTTATGAAGTCTGATGAAGCCTGGAAATTACTTTTTCTGAGTATTATTGTTGAATAAGAATTTGAAGAGTAGTCCTGCCTGAAAAAAATTGTTGGAATCATAATTTCATGTTGCTTTTCTTTTTAATTGACTCATATTTATCATTGTGCAGAGAACCCATAGGCATGAATTGTTCACACCATCTGCTATTGGCACACAAACAGATGAAAGCAAAAGTAAATTTCAGGTAAAAATCAAAATGCTAATGACACATACAACTAAATTGACCTCAATCCTTTGAATAATCTTCTTTGGGAGATGTCTTGGGACTGTTATTTCCCTTAAATTTAAGCCAGTGTTGGAATGATTGGTGAGTTAATCCAACCCTTTGGGAAGGCCTTAGGGTTGGAGGGTTAGGGTTGGAGAAAGCTGCTTTTGTATTTGGGGGGGATGCTTTATCCTGCAAAGATCTACTGAAGAATTTGAAATAGATGGACAATCTTTTGATGCTTGTGGGCCACATATCATTGGGGAGTAGCTGAGGACTGCATAGGAGTTGGGACCACAAGTGGTTGGGGCTATTCTTGGAGTGATCTATTTTAATTGTACCTCACCTAAAAATGGCAGGTTTTGCTTCCAATTTTTGGAAATCATGGGGGAGGGGGTTGGTTTCAAAGGGCCACAAAATGGTGTCTTAAAGGTTACATGTGAACTACCTCTAATGTAGTTGGTTCTAATCTGGTGTCTCTTGATTCTAGCTCAAAACTGTAGAAACTCTTTTGGGCAGCTCTGCCAAAATGGGAGAAGTGATTGTTCTTGGCATGATCACCCAGCTTAAGGAGGTAAGCTCTGTGGTAGCGGTGATCCGCTGTGCTATATTCTGATGGTAACAGATAGGATTTATGTTCCCGTTGACTACAAAAGAGAAGAACATTATTTCTAAATATTAACATTATTTGTTTTTTTGTTTCCCACCTTTATGATTTTTACAAATAATTCAAGGCAGCAAACGTATCAGGTCTGGTGCCTTAGTCACTACATTAACCTGACAAGATTAATTATTGTTATACAGATGTTGGGAAAAGATAGGAATATGATTTTAGCTAGTGAGCAATTACTAAAACTGAATTTTAATGGGTTTTTTTCCCCCCATTCCTTTCAAGGGAAAGTTTTTCTTGGAAGATCCTACTGGAGTCGTGTTATTAGACCTTAGTAAAGCAATATCCTTTATCTGTATATACAATATGGACAGGAGCTTTATCTCTTATTTAAATTAAATTAGCATATTTTGCAATGTGGCAGCATAAGATTTTCATCTAATTACCTTATTTTTCATACTATAAGATGCTCTGGATCATAAGATGCACCTAGCTTTTGGAGAGGAAAACAAGAAAAAAAAATCTGCATGTGCCTCCTAGCAATTTGCCTTTGTAGCAAACAGCCTGGTCAGCTTCAGCACAGTCTGATTTAGCACAAGCAGTTGATTGGTGGTTGGATCAGCCTCCTGGAATACCGCCAATCAGCTGTTCCAGGATGGGGGGATCACCGCCATCCATCGCTGTCAATACCCCTTGCTTCTGCCTATCACCACCTCTGCCCACCCTGTTTTCAGCCTACCCGCATCCCGTTTTCAGCCCATTCCAGGGGGCAGGGATCAGCGGCAGCAGGGATCTCTGCCACCTGGAATGGGCTGAAAACTGGATGTGTGGAAGCTGAAAAAGGGGCGCACGGAGGCTGAAAATGGGGCGTGCGGAGGCAGCGATACGTGAAGGCAGTGATCCCTGCAGCCTGCAACAGCTCATTGGCGGTATTCCGGGAGGCTGATCCAACCATCAATCAGCTCCTCATGCTAAATCAGGCTGTGCTGAAGCTGACCAGGCTGTTTGCTGTTTGCTGCAAGGAGGCAGATTGCTGGGAGGCAGAGGCTGAAGGGTTGGGGCCACGGGTGGGCAGGGCTTTGGCAACAATCGCTCTACAAGATGCACAAACATTTCCACCAAGTTTGGGGGGGGGAGTGCGTCTTATAGACCAAAAAATACAGTAGACATTAAAGGATAACTTACGATTCATGGTGATAAGGGTTCTATTTTTAATATTACATTGGGATAGATAGCAACTTATTTTTGTGAAATCTTAATTTTTGCCTACAGTATCAATTTTGTGCTACTGCACAATTTATTACAAATGGTTATTTCAAACTTGCTTTACCTAAATATTTATTTATCTAATAAATATTACCCTTAACTATTAATACCAGTTCCACAGTGGCTTATATACAGAGTCATGTTTTGTTTTAACAGAAGGTAAGAGTTATGGATTATATATATATATATATAAAATCATGTTCTAATTTAACAAAAATAATGAAATAAAACAGATTGTGTATAATCAGTTTTGCTAATTTAATTACCTTACTTCAGTAAGGTCTGATTTGTGATCCAGCATGTTTTTGGGAATCTGATCTATAATTTTTTTCAATTCATGTACAATTATCCTTATTCCTGTCATATATAAATCGCATACAGTACAAGATACCCATAATGATAGGTTTCAGATGCTGCATTAAAACATAATGTGAAATATATGGTTTGGCTCTAGCCATTTCTTTAATAAATCATTGTTTATGATTTAGTGCAGTGAATCATGGCTTACTTAGTTAATAATTAAACAAGCCAAAGCTTAACTTAACCAGTCAATATATTCTAAGTGGTACTGTAAAGTATAAATCTGACTGTAAGAAGATTCTGTGCTAATTCTATATTTAAAGTTCTTGTTCACACTTTAAATTTACTGTTGTTTTTTTACCGGAAAAGATGCTTGAATAGAAAAGGCTGAAAATTATTGTTTTTCTGCTCAGTTGAGTTTTATGTAACTGGTTCAAGAAAACACTTGCTGTACTGTATTATATTTCCTTTGTCAGGAAAATGGCAAATCTAATATGATACTAACATTAAAATGTTTCAAGAATATAAACGTTTTCAGAGCCATTTTTAAATTTATTTTCATTTTTTTCCTTTCTAACGACCTCGTAATTCCTTAATTCAGCATAGAATTGGAGTGACTAAATTGTTTAACCTTCCAAGTAGAAGGCGAGCGTCTTCACCACTAGGCCACCATGCTGCTCTTCCATTTCTTTCTTAATAATTATATATTCTGACTGTATACTTTTTTGGGGGAAATGCCCTGATACGTAATGCTAAGGTTAATTTTGTAAAAAATAGAATAAATCCGGTGGGAGATACCTCACTGAAAGCAGACTGGTTATACTGATCTTACTTTGTTTTCTGATTTTGGTCGTTTCCCCCACTGACCAGTTCACTCATTATGCTTAGTTATGCTTAGGATACTGTTCACAAAGTTTTTTCTATGCTTGCAAAATTCAGAGTCCCTGAAACCCTTTTCTGGGTTATGCAAATTCAAATGAGTAAGTATTTTAAAATGTATCCATTTAAATTTTTAATATAGATATAGCCCACCTAAACCAATGCTCTTTGGAGTCCTCAGATTGTTTCTAAGAATGTAAAGGGGTCCTGAGACCAAAATATTCGAGAACCGCTGCTTGAGGCTGAGTTACTGCCAGTCATGACTCTACGCTATGGATTCTAGTAAGCTGGAAACAATATCTTGCATTTGGTTACAAAAATCATTTTGCAAATTACAGGGAACCGTTTATAGGTAATATTGCTTTGCCAGTTCACAAGGATTTAGAAGAATATATTCACTACTTAATCATTTAATGGATAAGTATGGTATGTGAATGTTTCTATTAATTACATGAAATCGTAGAAGCAAAAACAATGTATTTTTGATGAGTTTTCAACTGAAGGAACATTTGACTAATTGGTATTGAGCAACTGCTTTCAAAATATTCTGATTATATTTGACTCAAAAAAAACTATGTGAGATTTAGATTGTGGTTATAGGTATCATTTCTCCTTTCGAAATGATGACAAACATACCAGGAGTTTTGCTTACTTTATTCCACAGGTTGGTACGAAGATGAAGTATTTCATGTTACTGCTTTTGGATTTCCACCTACAGAACCTTCTGCTATTACTAGGTACGGTATTTTTCTTATTTCCAATAACCTCAGGAAGGATGACCTGTGCTTATGGAAGAAAAAAGTCAGTAGCTATGGACATGAAAATGAAATAATTGTGGAGTAAAAAAATCCCAAGGTTTACAAAAATACTTACAAAAAAAACTTTAAGGAGGAAGTGATCTTAAAAAAAGAAAGTCCCATAATTATTCAGCAGGACAGAATACTGATTGAGAATTTTTTAAAAACCCATATGAGTTAAAGGGGGAATGGATAACAATATGCTATATAGAAAAAGAGAGAAATAGAAACAAATAAGATATACAGTAGAAAGACATTTATTGGATTGGCATACTATCTGTTTATATTGAGTAGAAGTTTCTTGATCAGAAGAAACTTCTTGGATGATAAATGAAACATCTTCAAGAAAAAAACAAAGTCCATTTGCTTTTTGAAAAACCACCTTTGGGATTATTTTTTAAATGATTCCAGATTCAAAACTGAGAGTTGCCCAGAGTCAGCATTTGGGAAACCTGAGATTGTAATATCATTAAAATTGGATATGAATAATTGTCCTCTATTATTCCCCCTAAAGATAAGCTTGCAGCGAAAAGGAATTTTCCTGCTTTTTAATTTGTGAGTGAAACATTTTAAAATAACTATTAAAGCAGATTGTAATGCAAATAGAGTATATTGCCCTTTTTTCAAACTGGAAATTTTATTTATTAAATCCATTTGCCACCCAACTTGCCACAAGGTGATTCATGTGGCAGCAGTTGGCTTATGATAGATTGTAATGTGGTTCATATTGAATGCCACAAGTTTGAAATGGGCAACTTTATTACAATTTTTAAGCAGTAGGATAGGGAGGCAAGTAAGACAACTCTGTCCAATCTTTATTACAATAAACCGTAATGTAATTCATAGAACTATACTCAAAAGAGTGTAAAACAGACCTCAGTTATTAACATTACAAATCAAGATAGGACTAAATCTGGTGTAGATTTCTAAATAGTTTTCCTACTAAATACTTTACATCAAACGCAATCTTTTGAAATCTCCTTTTATGTTTAGTCAAATCATCTGGCTTTGTTTATATAATGCAGAGCCATGGTTCATTAACAAGACATAGTAAATTGATTAAAATAAAGCACTAAGAATTATTTACAAAGCATAATGGTTTGGATCATATACTAAACAAAAACCAAATATTTGTTTGACATGATGGGTAAACTCATGACAGTTTATTTTATTTTATAATTTCCATTCCGTTTTCCGCATGAAAATACAACCATGGCAGTGTTCCGAAACTACATGCAGAAGTTTCATTTTATTGTAAACTTGCCCTTTTCAGTGAAAGTGAAAACATAAAGTTTTGTATGTGAAATAAGAGACAACTTTGGTGAAGATAATTTTTGATTTGGTATATTTATTATTCTTAACAGTGATTTCCATGATGTGGGAATACGGGTGATTAAAAAGAACGTTAAAATTTTAGAAACTTTGTATAATTAAGTGAAGGTGCATTGTGACAGTTGAGGTTTATTTTTAATGTAATATACAGGTAGTCCTCAACTTACAACAGTTCATTTAGTGACCAAAGTTACAATGGCATTGAAAAAAGTGACTTAATACCATTTTTCACACTTACAACAATCATGGTCATGTGATCAAAATTCAAACGCTTGATTACTGACTCATTAAAATGTTCCAGGGTCACGGGATCACCTCTTACGACCTGACAAGCAATGTCAATGGGGAAGCCACATTCACTTAACAACCGTGTTAATAACTTAACAACTACAGTGATTCATTTAACAACTGTGGAAAGAAAGGTTATAAAATGGGGCAAAACTCAGTTAACTGTCTTGCTTAGCAACAGAAACGTTGGGCTCAATTGCCATAATTAGAGGATTACCTCTATCTACTTGCTTCATAATTTTAGAGAAATACGAGTTCAGTACAGCCTGTAAGTATTTGCTTATGCTGCAGGGGATATTATGGCAACATTAACTTTTTTGGAGGGCCTTCTTCAACTTCCGTAAAATCTTCTGCAAAACTGAAACAAATGGAGGAAGAAAACGAGGATGCCATGTTCGTGTTCCTTTCAGATGTTTGGCTGGACCAAGCAGAAGTTTTAGAAAATCTCCGCATAATGTTTTCAGGTAATCTTGTTGCTCCACATATATGTACTGGATTTATTCAAGGAAAGGCCAAAGTGTTCTAAGATGTTCAGTTTATGCAATGAAGCACATTAAGAATTTTTTTTACTTAAGTTTATAGTATATAGAAAGAATGTTGATCTTTCAATGATATCCGTTGGTAGTAGAATCGGGCAAAGATTTTTATCTTGCAGAGCAGATCATCACATAATACATTTTTAGAACACAATATGCCACACATTTTGATTGTAACTGATAATTATCTCAGAATATTTAATTACCACGACTGCCCAGTTGTTGTTTTTGCTTTTTACTTTTTCAACCTTGTGCTGCAACTGTAAAGCTGTGGAAAATGCTTTGCTCCTATCTCTGGCTTCAGGTTTGGAAGTGGGTGAGGATGGCTGCCTTTTTGACATTTGAGGTTTCCAAGAAAGACATTCCTTTTGTAATTAGGCAATACTTAGGAATGCACACAAATTATAGGTTTACCCTCAGCTCCACAATTTAAAGAATACCTGTGAATCACAGTTCATTTCCCATTTGTGAACTGACAGCCTTTCTTACATAGTTCTCAAAGAAAATTAGTTCACAAAGCAAGGGGCTATATTAACAGCTATTAAATATGGTGCTTAAGTAGAACCCTACTGTACAGAAGTAATGAACTATTAAAAAACAATTGCCTGGAGGCAAAACAGTAAAGAGTTTTTCTAAATATTTTCTAAAAATGCTGGTTAGGGTTAGGGACTTGTGATACAGCAGAACTCTTACCTAAAGTAGTCAGTCTGAAACTTTTAATAAATGTTTTGCATAAATAAAATAACATTTCAAAGTCTCAAGAATTATGTATTTTGTTGCCCTTAGGAAGTCTTAATTTGTCCAGGTTAATACAACAGTTTCCTGGTTTTCTCAGTTCAAGGTGTCAGGCCTACAATATTTTCTTTGGGATCTTTGGCTGCAACACTTGCTATTATTCTACTATGCATTTTCTATTGTGGGAAAATGGGAGGGGGGATTG
Organism: Pseudoxenodon macrops; assembly: GCA_032467955.1. Lineage (NCBI taxonomy): Eukaryota > Metazoa > Chordata > Lepidosauria > Squamata > Pseudoxenodontidae > Pseudoxenodon > Pseudoxenodon macrops. Next base: position 2,521 of record JANHFT010010160.1, on the reverse strand, counting down.
TACGGAGTTGGGGATATGTAGCCAAAACAAAATTCTTTCTCTAGAAAGCCAAGGTCATCGTTTGTCTTTGCACCTGACTGGAACTGGATGGGCGAAGCTGCCAGCATGGCAGTGGATGATTGGACCATGGGTGGGTGTGGGGGCAAGATCTTGAACTTTCAACTGGGTGGTAGAAACCTGGGAAGCTTCAGATTCAGGGTTTCACCAGATGTGCCAACATGGCTCTCTTAATAAATTGGAACTTTGAGGGATGCTTTGCCTTGGAGTCTGATTTGGTTCTGGATGCTATTTGGAACGCTGACACTGTAACGTTTCTCCTCCAATGTCTCTCCAGTTGGACTAAGGTGTCATTTATGAGATACGTTCTGAGTCACCTGCTCTCTCTCGGTTGTTTGTGTCTGCTGCCTCTTCTATTCCTTTTCCTGCCTCCTCACCATCTCTCACGCCCTGCTGAGCAAAGATTGCTTGTCTGTCTAGACGGTGCTGGAATAATGTTAGCAATCATGCTACGGGTTAATTTCTCCTTCACGACGCAAACGTGACTGGCACTTTACATGCAGTCATGACTTAGGCAGCAGTAGGAACAAGGTTTTTCTCTGAAAGGAAAAAGGGGAAATGCCAGCACAACAGGATGTCTTTTCCCCAGAAAACTCACATCATTTATTTTATTATTTATTTATTTATTTATTAAATTTATATACCGCCCTTCCCATCATCATCATCATCATTACCTCTGGGAGGAGTGAATTTGGCACACTATTTATGCTCAGTTGCACACATTCAGGAACCTTCACATGGGGCTGAAAGAGACCCCTTTGTTGGCTTACAGACCAGCTGTCAGTCAAAACCAACCAATCAATCAAAATAGAGGTGGAAGGGACCTTGGAGGTCTTCTAGTCCAACCCCCTGCTCAGGCAAAAAACCCTACTCCATTCCGGACAGGTGGCTGCCCAGGGTCTTCTTAAAAACCTCCAGTGATGGAGAACCCACAACTTCTGGAGGCAAAGCTGTTCCACAGGTTAATTGTCCTCACTGTTAGGACATTTCTCCTTAGTTCTAGGTTGCTTCTCTCCTCGATTAGTTTCCATCAGGAGTGAAATCCAGCAGGTTCTGGAGAACCGGTAGCGGAAATTTTGAGTAAGTCAGAGAACCGGCAAATACCACCTCTTGGATGGTCCCAGAGTGGGGTGGGAATGGGGATTTTGCAATATCCTTCTCCCAGGAGTGGGGAGAGAATGGGGATTTTGCAATATCCTTCCCCTGCCACGCCCACCAAGCCACACCCACCAAGCCACACCCACATAAACGGTAGTAAACAAAATTGGATTTCACCACTGGTTTCCATCCATTGTTTCTTGTCTTGCCTTCTAGTGCTTTGAAAAGTAAGTTGACCCCCTTCTTCTTTATGGCATCCCCTCAAATACTGAAAACTGCTATCATGTCCCCCCTAATCCCTTCTTTTCTCTAGAATAGCCATGACCAGTTTCTGCAACCGTTCCTCATATGTTTTAGTCTCCAGCCTTTTAATCATCTCGGTTGCTCTTCTCTGAACTTTTTCCAAAGTCTCGACATCTTTTTTTCTTTTTCTTTTTGTAATGTGGTGACCAAAACCGGATGCAGTAGTCCAGGTGTGGTCTTACTAAGGTGTGAACTTAACCACCCTATCTAAGTCCTAACCATGCATCCTTCTTGGTATACCAAATCCACACACACACACCCCATTTTCTTACCACTCGGCTGCAAATATTTGTAGTGGGAGCTTGAACCCACCAAGGAGACATTAGCCTGTAGAAGAACTAGACTAACCTTCAAGTTCTAAAGGCCTTGAAATGCAAATGCTAAGTTAGGATTTTATTTTATTTTATTTGGTAAAAATGTGTCCTTTTGTAGCAGCTGACGGTTCTTTGCATTTCCAAAGAGCTGACAGTACACGGGAGAATCCTTTGCATATCCTTTCTGTTATTTTGATGGCAGATTAACTGCGGTTCGTGGGTATCCTGGGAGAGGAAACGTCTCAGCCGGATTTCCAAAACGCAAGGCTCTTAAGAACTTTGGAGAATTGGGAAATGTTTTTGTTTTTTAAAAAAAACCAACAGCCTTTTCTCGATCTCCCCAGGAGCAAAATTCTGGAATTGTGTTTGCCATCTCTGCATCTTCTTCTGAATTGCATCTCACAATTTAGCTAATTAATTGTACGGTTTGCTCTGAGCAAAACTCGTCTCTCTCTCTCTCTCTCTCTTTTTATCTCCTCAGAATAAATGGCTTGCGTGGACCTCCTCTTTTTCCTCCTCCGCCTCCTCCTCCTCCTCCCCTTCTTGCAAACGTTTTTCAGCTCACAGAAGCAGCCTAGGAAAGAAGACATAATAGGGAAAAACCGACAGCTCTGATGATAAGAGAGATAAGAGAGATAAACCACTCCCTTAATCTCCCTGGAAGGCATCCATTTTGCAAATTCATCAGAATCTGTCTTAACCGCAGTTCGTTTATGCTTATTATATATTGCAAATGGCAAACCTGAGAT
>JANHFT010010159.1:7198-22532 GCA_032467955.1 Pseudoxenodon macrops | reverse complement strand
AGTCCTGTGGTCACATAATCATCGTTACAGACCTTCTCTGCTAGATTTCAACAAGCAAAGTCGATGAGAAAGTCAACAAGGCAGATCACAACTCAAGGGCTACCTCTATTGCCTGCAGTGTTCTACTCTCAAATGATTAAACTGAGATGAGATAAATCTTTAAGTCTACTTATTTCTTTGTAATTTTGTTTAGATCTCAAGGCAGAACCTGTGTTTGATTCCTTGGGACAGGGGTTGCAACGAACTGCCAGGGAGAATGATACGAATGCTGAAGCAGTGGTTTGTATCTTCTGAATTGTTTCTCGAGTATCCCAATCAATCAGTATATGTATTGGAGTAACATTCATCCCAAATCTAACTGTTTAGTATATTTTATGTTGGCCAATTCTTAACTTTTAAAAGTCCTTTTACATCATGGTGAACATGGAGCCCTTCAGATGCTATTGAACTTCAATTCTCATTAGACCCAGCAGGCAAATCTAATAGTCTGGGGTTCATGAGAATTGTAATGCAACGTCAACAGACTATCTGTGTCAAGACTGACTTGAATGTTCACCTATATTCCTCTTTCCTTGCACCTTGACAGAGAATAGGGTAGTGATGGATTGGAATGCAGGGGTGGGGGGAATGGCCTCCAAGCATTATCGGTTCCCATGAGACATTGCTGCCTTCTCCCCAGGACACCCAGAGCAGATGGCACAGCGTGGTCATCTGATTCTCATAACAAAGTGAATAGAAGTGATTGGTGGACATAATAGACTGTGGGTGGCCCATGGGGAAAGGGAGAATGAACTATGTGTGCGTTTGTGGAGGAAGCCCAGAGCGGGTTTTGCTTCTTCTGTACCAGTGTGGATTTATTCAGTAAAGTTTATACTCTTGCAAAAATAATGTCCCCAGAGTTTCTTTTTCTGTATTCGTCAAGTTGACCGTCTGTTGCTGTCCCCACCTTGTTGCAATTTTGTTCATTTGCTTCATCTGTGAGGACCTGACACCAGTGTAGCTATAGCTGTTTTTTCAGCTCAGGTCTCATTTCTAGAAGCAATCAAAGGGAGCTAGATTCATTAGAGAACTGATCTGGATGACTCTGAGATGGTTTGTTCTTCACACACAAGATAACGTCCTGTTTGCAGGTTGTTGTAATAACGATGTTGATTTTAAAGGCCATGAATTTTGCGCGCTAGATGTTTGTGACAAATGTTGGAGTGCAAAGCCTGCAATTAAGAGCAGACAATTGAAAGTCACCAATATTAAGATACACTGGATGAGAAAGACCTTTGGTATGACTTAGTAGGATTGCTGTTAAATCCTAATTGGTTATCCAGCATTTGAGCAAAGAAGTTTGCATAGACCAGACTTCAGTTGTTACAAAACAACTGAAATTGATTGATATTTAAATGAGTCTATAGCTGTCAACACTATAAGGTAGTTCAGACCAAGAAAGCAATGCCATATAAATTTAAAACTCTTTTCATTGGAACAACTGTAGTAACAGAATCTTGCAGGTTTGAATGTGCTTCTCCCCTCCCTCCCTTTATCTTTGGGCAAATTAGGGCGAGGCCTGTTTGAGGTTTTAGTTTTCCTGGAATGGACACAGGCTATGCTGGTCAGTCGTTGCCTTGCTAAGCCAGCTGTCCCTCCTGTCCTTCAAAGACATCCCCTATGCCCTTCACAATAGCTTTTGGTAATGCTAATATTATTAAGATCTTACAAACCAAAGTCTGATGCTCTTCTCCTGTCCTTCATTCCGCAGATGTTATCTCAGTATAAAATGGATGGGCAGTACAGAGGACATTGTCTTATTATTAACAATGTCAATTTTGAAGGTGATCTCAAAAAAAGGAATGGATCTGAGAAAGATGCCAGTAAGTAGCTTAAATAAGTGCTTATATTGGGATATTCCCTTTTTTTTTAAATTGCTTCCATATCTTTCTATATAAAGTGCTTTCACATTACAGAACAGCAACTGATTATTAATGTGTACCTTTTATGTGGTTTCAGGCTGTAAAAGCTTTTTAGTTATTGTTGCTGCCTGTGTCCAGATTTTTTTTTAATCTTTCATTTTATTCCACAGAAGGTGCCAGGCTAGGATTTTATCACTAAGAGACGATTAGCTTAATGAAAATAAGTAGAATTGACACATGCAAATGGAAATAAGTTGCAGTTTTCATGGATTGGAGCATTCACACTGCAGCTTCCATTAATCTTATGGAAAGGGGAGTGTCAATTCTTTTTCCATAAAATAAAATAGTGTAGATAATCCTGACTCACCACCCGTAATTGCGACCAGCAACTCTGTCACTAAGTGATGTGGTTGTTAAGTGAAAAGTCAAATGACTTCCTGACTTACAAAGTTTGTTGGTTCCAGCTGTGGTTGTTAAGCGGATCATCACAGGTCATTAAACACAATGTCATGTGACTGCAACTTGTGATGTCTTGCTGGCTTTGACGCATAGAAATGTCACTTACATGACTGAGGGACATTGTGACCATCATAAATGTACATTGAATGCTCAAATCCTAATCACATGACCATAGGGATGCTGCAATGGCCACAACTTCAAGGACCAATTGTAAGTCTTCTTGTTCAACACTGCTATAACTTTGAATGATTGATAAGTGATGATTACCTGTGTATTATTATTATTACTTCTGCTCCTAATGTTGAGCATAAAAAAGATGTTTGCTGTAGTGATTAAGGGAGGACAATAGCCATTAGATGACATTTAGTTTGTATATTTTTTTCATATGGCTGTCTACCTTTTTTAAGTCCTTCCTATTCAATGAAGAAAGGTCAGAGATGTAAGGGACCAGGTTGGTATTTGCAATTCCAAAACTCCTCTGCAAATTCCATCAGCCTATTGAAATGGGTTAATAGGTTCTCTTGTTAAGTTCCAATATAGATCATTATTCATTTTCTGCATTTATAGGATGTTTAGGAAGAAGTAAACAGGTAAGAGCAGTCTCACAGTCATAAGCCTAGTAGATTATCAAAAAAGACCATTGTGTTACTAATTGCCAAATCTGTTTTATCCTAAAATTGCAGAAATAGAAATTGTTGCCATATCTTTTCTGTGCAACTTTGATCCATGAAATGGCACATTCTCTGACATTGTTTTGTGACCTTAACTTTTCCTTATTTTTTGTAACAGTGGAGCTGAAACATGTGTTCACCTGGCTTGGATTCAAAGTGGAAAAGTATGACGACAAGACGTCCACAGAAATTAAAACACTTTTGGAGTTTTGGCAGTCTTCTGAGGATTGGAAAGACAGTGACTGTCTGGTATGCTGTATTCTATCTCATGGAAAATCTGGGAAAATTTTTGGGACAGATGAATGTCTGATTCCAATCCGTACAATCACGTCATACTTCAAAGCCAACAACTGCCCATTGTTGGCTCAGAAACCTAAGCTCTTCTTCATCCAGGCCTGTCAAGGTGAAAAGACACAGCAGCCAGTCTTCCTCCAAGAAGACACCGGCCATGCTACCTCATTTGAACCAGATGCACAAAGTTCAGGATTTGTGTCTTCCCAGCAGCTGACCTCAAGCATTCCAGATGAAGCAGATTTCTTGCTTGGCATGGCCACTGTAGATGGCTATCTCTCTTTCCGGCATGTACATGAAGGGACTTGGTACATTCAGGCTCTTTGCAGTAAATTGCAGCTCCTGGTGCCAAGGTAGGATTCATGTTATATGGAAGTCTTCTCTTTAATGTGATTGTTCTGAATGAACTGTCAAATATAGATTGGTACGCTGTCAGTAGGCCACTTAGCCCATTCCAAATGGACTTTTCACACAATTTTCCATTGTTGTTTCATAGGCTTTTCATGCTCAAAATCCTGATAGCACACGCTTGTCTGCGTTAGTGATTTCCCTTCCACCATAATCCTGTAAGGGAGAGTGAGCTGGGAGAATGTGACTAGTCCAAGGAGCTACAGTAGCCCTCAGCCTGGGTCTCCCAGCCTTCTCCAACATCTTAGCCACGACGCCATCCTGGCTCTAGTAATCTTTGTGCTGAATAGGTAGAGAGGAGATAAACAATATAAATTCTTGATTGCAGAGAGGCTGGGGCCCTAAGAAATTTCTAACATGTTAACTATACAATTATATTATTTTATAGTTTATAATTATGATAATATGAAGGAAGGAAGTGCAAAGAAAGAATTGATATTTCGTTGATGTTCATTTTCTTCTCTTTAGAGGTGAAGATATATTATCCATTCTTACAGAAGTCAATGAAGAAGTGAGCAAACGTGCAGATGCTCAGCGCGAAAGGAAACAAATGCCCCAACCAGCTTATACTCTCAGGAAAAAGTTGATCTTCCCTGTGCCTGACAAACCTTTTGTACCATCAGAGCAGAGTTCAGACATGCAATAATTTAGATTGCTGGGGACATAGAGAGAAAAGAGTGGTGAGTTCAAAAAGAACTCTTCTCTCTTGTTTTCATTCATTCTTTGTTGTGTTTTGAACAGGAATACCTGTTCTCAAAGTTATTTGATGTTTAAGAAGATGAAGAGACATGCACTTTCCACATCTGCCACTCATTGCATATGCCAAAAATGATTTGTATGATCAGCACATTTCTTAAGCAAGCCTTCTTTTCTAGAGCTGAAGGATATCAGATACAGTCTAACTAGGTTTGCTTCATTGGGAAGGAGTAAACTGCAGAATCATTGATGCTCAGGGATATATCTCCAAGCCCATGAGCAACCTTTGTGGGTTAAACACAATGAGATATTTTTTAATACTACCACAATAAATAAATTAATATGTCCTTCAGCTATTAAATACAGTGGATACTGTGCTATATTTATTTAATGCTTACTGAGGCAGAGAAGATGTAGTTTGCAGGAGCCTTGATTGTAGATCTTGCCTAAATTCCAATTCTCTTGCAAGAAGTTAATGAAATCCAGAACAAAATCCACATGAAAGACAGAACCTGGTAGTTCTGTTTCCCCTGTTCAATGGGAAAATGTTTCCTCTAATCCACAGCAGGTATGGACTGTACATTGTAAATTGTAAACGTACAGTTGTAAATTGAACATCTGAACAGTTGCATTACAGTGAGGACGGAGAAATAAAGTGAAATGATAAATTACAATGCAGTGTTTGAGAGAGAAATAATGGATAAATAATGATACACTATTGCAAAGACTGGCAAAGGAGGACACAAATAGGCCAATCTCAAGCCAATAAAAACTTTCTAATCAAGAAAGAAGTAACAGAAGTCTTGGTTTGCTATATATTTTGAAAGCAAGTTCTTACATACCGGTATATCCTCTAGAAAATAGGCAGAATCTCATATGTAGAGTCACATTCCAGGAATAAAGTAAGGATGTGCAGAATTTTGGATTTAGAGCCAAATAGGTGATTAGAACAAGACTAGGACCATGTCACACCTTAAAGAAGCTGTCCTTTCCTGGGTGTGCCCAGTAGGTGTACAATCCCATGAACATATGGGTTACGGAAGCACCAACAGTGCCTTTTGGCTTCAGATCTAAAGTGCTATACATCTCTAAAATTCAGCTCTTTTTTATTGAAGATCACTTCAGTGTTTTAGTGTTTTAAGTACACTGTGCAACAGTTGCCAAACTTGAGAATAGTTCTAGATAGGTGGTTCTACATCCCCAGGTGGGCCTCCAAAGAAATATTGGAGCCAGTTCATTAAAAAAATCAGTGCAGAAGCTTGGGTTCCTGATATTTAAGGTACTAACAAATAATATTTTAATTATAATTTGACAAAGGTGCTTTTTTCCCCAAGAGGCAACTGAAATTTCTGGTTTTTCTTTGAAGATGTTTCGCTTCTCATCCAAGAAGCTTTTTCAGGGAATTCCCCACAATCCAGTCAGAGCTGAAGAAGCTTCTTGGCTGAGAAGCAAAACATCTTCAAGGAAAAATCAGAAAGTCCAGTTACCTCTTGCAAAAGCATATTTGGGACAACCATGACCTGGATGACTGAGAATCTCCATAGACATTTAGAATTTGGCAGTTTATGTTTCACTTTATGTCTAGCCATTTAACTATGGATTTGAAACTACAGGACCAGGTTGTGCCCTTTTTATATAATGTATGTTATAACATGTCCACCATCTGACCAAGAAACATTTATTCTATTTATAAGCTAGTGAGGGAAGTAAACACCGCACCAAACTATTAGGCAGCAGTTGATAAAAATAAAGTGAAAAACATAATGATACATATATGTAAGTAATCTTTTGACACTTCTGGTGTTCCAGCTTCAGCCTGATGTTCTGAAGAAATAGCTGCACCCAATCTCCCATAAGCCAATTCTTCAGGCATAGTTCTAATCAAAGAATCCAAAAATACTACTTCTTTGGGCACGTTCATTAAATAGCTCTTCGTTCTTCTCAATAAGCTTGTGCCTGAGGGAGGAAAAAAAAACCAAAAGTTTTTTTTCTGTCTTTGTACAGGGAGACTGCAGAACCTATAGTACAACAAGTGTTGGAAACCATTTCCCTCAATCGCAAATAGCATAGGGGAATATCATCCCTCCAATTCCCCCCTCACTTGCTGTGTCACTCATTGCACAATCAAATGAAAGTGGTTTATAAGAAGCTGGTTGAAATTCTGTGCTAAAACAACTACCGTAGATGTATCAAATGTTTTATTTAGCAAATTTATAACCATGTGTAGCAAGGGCACCCATGTGCCAAAGCACAAGATGTGCACCTTGAATCAATTTATAAATTCAAATTGGGTTTGGGCTTGATTCTCTACAATGAAATTAAAGGCTCTTTTGTATATGATCCAGCATGTCACAAAGGCACATTTGAGCCTGTCAGTATTTTTTTAAGTTGGTTTGGGGACTCTTATGACTAGATAAAAGTGCTGGGAAGTTATAGGAACAATTGTATTTTGGAAGAAAAGTCTAAAAGCATAATTTCAGTATAGCTCTTTCCAAGCTCTCACCCTCAAATATGGTTATGATCCTTGGAGTATATCAACCTGAGAGTAATCTTGAAACAATGGGACTTCCATTTGACAATCTCTCTATATGGGCGTGCTGTTAACTCATACCAGGGGTGGGTTCCGGATATTTTTGCTGCTGGTTTGCTCAGGGTTGCGCTGTGTGTGCGTGCATGCAGCAATCAAAAACTAGCTTCTGCGCAGAAGCAAAATCCAAGATGGCAGCGCCCACGGAGATACCAACAGGATCAACTCCGTGACATCATCGCCAAGTTACTACCGGTTCAATAGAACTGGTAGAAAACCAACTCTGACTCATATGGACAGTCATGGAATCAGATCTCATCATGAATATTTTTATTGATATCAGAGATTCCCAACCAACTCTCATTTTCTCAAAAGCAAATTCAATTGTCTTAATGATGCAGAATATTGCAATTGGAATTTTAGCTGCTAAATCAATTCTGTTATTACTGAATGTTACTGCATGCTTTTGGCATATATATCTTTTTTTCAAACAGTTCTGAGGATCATTTTAAATGTTTATTTTAATGGCAAATATTTCCAAGGACAAAAAGTTTAGACATTCAGCTGCACTGTCATTAAGATTTCCTGATAGCTCTCCATGCCTCCTTACATCTTTGCCTTTGTCACTCCTAAACTAAAAATGCTTCCAGAAGGTGAATTTGGCAAATAATCTCTTAAACTTTTTCAAAAGGCTTTGGATTTTACTAGATTTTTTTCCCCACCTCAAAATGTTGTTTTCTTCTGTCAAAGAAGCTATATTAATTCGGTATTTCTCTTCAACAGCTCCCGATTTTTGTTGGACATTTCTCTCCATGTCTGCTATTTTGCCTTTCTGTAGTGGAGAAAACAAACTGGGTTTTGGAAAAGTGGGAAGTAACATACACATTTCTATCATCAATGAAAACTTTGTTTCTTTGCTATTGTTGGAAGAGCACTGATATTTGAGTACTCTTTAAATTAGCACTGAGCTAGGGAATTTATATCTTAATATTAGACACCTTACGGCCATTTCTTTTCAGAGGTAGTCATTTGCTTGGTCTCTACGCAAGAAAGGATGGAATTTTAACTGACTTCCACAAAATCACTGTAGCTTAAAACTACAGCATCACTGCTGGTTGATCTTATCTTTGTTGGAATGTAACTACCCAGATTTTAACTATTTTTATGTCCTAATGAGCTTTTCAATGAGCTTTTGTTTTGCTACAAAGTGATGCAAATCTCATATTAATGTTCTATCTCCAATTTTAATTCCAGCTGCCATATCTGCTAATCCTGCAATTCTTGTATGCTTTGTATGTCGTATGCATTCTCTTCTTCAGATTCAGTGCCAGTATCTGTTCATTTAAGAGTTCCTCAGAACAATAATCAGGTGTTTGTTATATTGCACATTCTGGTATGATTGCACAATCAACAGATTTTGCTCTCCCCATATGTTTTGCCTCTCCTTAAACAAAACTTTGTTTGCACAAAGAATTAATTCATTGGCTCAGTGATTTGCACATCTCTTTGCCTCTGCCTTGTTTTGGGGGGGGGGGGAACAGAGTGATAAGCAAGTAAAAGAGAGTTGCAGAAGTAAGGTTCCACAGCAAGGGAGGCTACCAATGATGACTATAGCAGTGGGATTCAAAGAAAACCAGAGGCAATTGAAAGCTGTTATAGCAACCATTAAATAGAGCACATTTCAGAATTCTCAGCGATATAGTATTTAGCAAATGGCACATTATCAGAGCAGAAAATCAATCTTGGATGCAGAGTCAAAGTTTATTTCTGTATGGTTTGATAGGGAAAAGAAGAAAATATGACTCATGCCCATTTCATGAGCATCCATGGAGCAGTAGCTGAATTTGGGACCTGACTTTGTTGTTGCTGCACAACCAAGCATGGGTGTTCTCATCACCAAAGGCCACAGGACTTATTGGAATTTTGAAAAGATACCCATTGAATATTGATGCAGATGAAAGCTCTCGCTTGCAGAGGAACAAGGGGCTTGCTATCCTCAAGAATAAAACTCCTCTGGAATTGCAGTGTGACAATATTTGGGAAGGAGCCAATGTTACTGGCTATATGAAGATGTAGAATTGCCCTATTCTGAGCTATTTGGGGGATTACTAAAAGGAAAGGCAGGGCTATAATCACCTACCACCAGCAAGTAAAAAGTTAGACATGTTTCAAAAGGGTAGTCACGTCACATATCTCACCTCCTTCTGAAGTTCCAACTCTGTTTTGTGAAGAGATGAAGCAATAGAATTAAGAGTTTCATTCTTCTCATTCATTTCATTCTCCAATGTCTTTTATTGGATAAAAAAATTTTTTTTTTTAATAATTTCAAGCATTTGCATCACATATACAGTTATTCCATGAACACGTATGATCCCTTTTCGGATAGGAATACTCTCTTTGTGAGCGATTGAAGATGCTCCAAATTTCACAAGATCTCATCCAAAAAGTTACAATGATTTTTAAATTATATTGGGAGTTAGCATTATAGTCCAAATTACCCAGCAGTACTTCCCTTTCTTTAACTCAAGCAAGATTTTAGACAATTTACTCTTTTAAGTTTGAATTACAATTCTCTCAAGCTCTTCCTGCTAGCTCATTGGAGCTGATAGAACCGATAACTCAAATTACCTATCCAACCAAATAAAACTTCTAGGATAGAGTCTTATTCATCTGAAATAAGACTTAGATAGACTTCATGTTCCTTACTAATTTTTAAAGATTTATTTATTTATTTGACTAATTGAATTATATAGCTGCCTATCTCAATAGGTAACTCAACCTTTTCTTAAAAATCATGTTTACCAGTGCTTTGGTGAAGATCAACTACACCCTTCATCACACCTTAAGAGTTTTGGTTTATTCCATTCCTCTGTTTTATCTGTCATGAATATTTCTGCCTTCCAAATTGTCTTGTGCTACTACTGTTCATGTATCATGGACAAGCTTTTCATTTAGAGCTTGATAACATCCTATAGTTTGGGTAATTCATTTTTACAAGTCATTTGAAACAAGGTGAAGCACGTTTTATTAGTTTTTCAGGAGTCTTATGGACTTCCTATGTATCTAAGTGGAAAGTCTTTCAATTTTATGTTAGCAATCACCCTTTAGCTCGTATTTAAAATACCGAAGAGTAGCTTTCTCTTCAATAAAATTATGTTTACTCTCCTTTACTTTCTTTCTAACCCACCAATAAACCATTTTATGAAAGAACTAGCAAAGGGATTTGCTGGACATTTTTTCTGACTGAACAACTTTTACTGAAAGGCATAAGGTTTCACTTCATTATATGCACAAAGTGGCTAGGCTGATGTAAGATTTAAATTGGAATGAGATGGAGAGAAAAGAGAGAGGAAGATAGGATGGTTATACAGATGCAGATTACATGTGAGACAGATTCCAAATTCCCTGCCTCTGTCCTATAACTTCTCCCTTTCTGTCTCTGTTAAAGTCTTCAGTGAATGGGCAAACACCCATTCACTTACACAAGGCATGGTAAGCCCTTTGCTCTCCCACATTCATTTAGCTTCTTGAAGATTGAAGCTGATTCCCAAGCATGGGTTAATACAACCTAGATTTATTCACCTCAGTCCCACCCTTGCTAGGAAAAAAGGCTTTGTCTTGGAACAAAATAAGAGACTTAATGGAAGGTGCTGAATATAATCCAGACAAGAACTTGAAGGCTGCAATTGCAGAAGTCAGTTAATCAGGACCAGGCAGCTGAAGAAGTAAGTTGGGTGGAAAAATCCCTCCTCTTGGATATAAAATGGAGTCTCTTGGCCTCCACCCAGAACAGAATAGAGCTGGAAGGGACCTTGAAGGTCTTCTAGTCCAGCTCCCCTGCTCAAGCAGGAGAACCTATAACATTTCAGATAAGCGACTGTCTAGTCTCTTAAAAACTTCCAGTGATGGAGCATCCACGGTGCTTTGAAGAATAATTTGACCCCCTCTTCTTTGTGGCAGCCCCTCAAATACTGAAATACTGCTATCATGTCACCCCTGATTCTTTTCTTTAGCCTAGCCAAACCCAAAACCTGCAGCCATTCTTCATATGGTTTACTCTCCATGCCTTTGATCATCTAAGTTGCTCTTTGAACTTTTTCCGAAGTCTCAACATCTTTTTTACAGTATGGTGACCAAAACTGGTTGCAGTATTCCAGGTGTGGTCTTACTAGCGTTTTATAAAGTGGCACTTGTTTCTACATTCAGATAATCCTGCTTTAAGATATGCTAATCTACTATATGAGTTCAGCCTCATCTTGAAGCACAAAGCCACCTGGTTTTAACCTTGGGCCAGGCATTCACTCTCAGCCTTACAAAAGAGCCAGTGGCAAACCATTTCCAAAAAAAAACCGCCAAGAAAACTGCAGGGACTTAAGCAGGCAGTTATTAGGAATCAACACAAAAAACAAGGAAACAAAAATCTGCTGCATAGTCTTTGGTATTTTGAATGTGTCTAATTGTTCTTTAAACATGCCTCTAGTTTTTGTATCAGAGATTTATCATTTTTATTGAAACTTCATTCCCGTAGGCTCCATTCCATCTTAACGTTCCTTGCACTTTGAATCCTGTCCATGTGGATCTGTGTCCAACCTGCATCTTGGATACCAGGGGAGATTCACGTAGGAGGCCCTGGATTTCCATCAGCAATAAATGCCTTATTCTATCTCATTGAAATTGTTTGGACATTTGGCTACCCAAGCTAAAATAAAGTTTTTCTTTATTTCTAATAAAACATGACTGATGTTTTAATTGTCTCCTCAAAAGGAGACAGGATTGCTATTCAAAAGCCTCAAAAGTTATTGTGGTAAGAAGACCGTGATACAGAATTGGTTTTCCATTTCATTTTTACAGTTATCACCATTGTTGTTAATCATTATTATTAGAGTTACAGGTAAATTAAGCATGTCTGACTGTGACAGTCCCTTCTCTCATTTAACCTTGGGTTAAAAAGGAGGAGCCTGAACAAGGCTTTTTTTCCTCCAGGAAGATTGGAGTGGGCAGCAGGAAATGACTACAGTACAGTTAATTCTTAACCAGAAGCTGCATCATCCCTATCCTCCCAGACTGGCAGTGGGGAGGGCCAAGAGACACAGCAGAAAGGAGCCTCTCCCATGTATCTCCACATCATGTTCTAATCTTTTCTACATCAATGGAAATACTCATTTGTTCTTTGGATTTCACTCATGCAAATGTTCCTTGGATTTTCTCCATGCTTTTCTTCCTCATCTAATTTGTTGTGTTCTCCAGCATTTCACTGGCAATGTTCAAGTGTTGATATAATTTAGCCAAAAAACAGTGCTCCATTTCTGTTCCTGCATACAACACAAGGCAATATTGATAGCTTTCCTCAGAGAAATTCCCTACTAGAACTCTATTGGCAGCTGGATAGGTTCAGCCCAATCCCCCAATCAAGCCAATATTTGGGTAGTCCAACTTTTGGAAGAATTATCTTCTGTTTGGTCATCTCAGGGCAGCTAGATCTTCTCCATGTATATGAGTGTTAGAGATCACAGTGAAGAGCTACTTATCTCCCTTACAGGGAGTTCAGGTAGTAATGCATCACTTCACAACATTTTATCCTCTTAGCCCCACTTGGTCTCATGTGATCTCACTGTTCCCTTCAAATCCACTATTATGATCTTAGGAACTGAAGACATTCTGTGAGAGCTTCACCTGTGACATAGTATGTTGGAAGAGGGGGGTTTACCTGTGAAACAACTCTGTAAAGTAGAAGGTTCAAAACTAGACTCTGCATAGATGCTGAATCCTTGTGCAGGAATTCACAGATGATCACTTGAAGAATTGCAGTAGCAAGGAATAAACTAATTCTTGATTTGTATATACTTACACTGAACTTAAAATTTAATGGTCTACAGAAGGTTATCCCAAAAAAAAGAATGTATGGGTAACCTTGCCATATTTTCCATTAATGGAAATAGAATTCTTTGAAGACAAAGCTTCCATTGCCCCCCCCCAAAAAAGCTAGTGAGGATTGACCATATTTAAACGGTGCCAAGGACAGAAAATTATTTCTCTACTCAATTAAACATCTACCCCAAATGCCAAAGCAATTCTAGGTGATGAAATCAAAACTTTAAAACAAGAAAGAAAAACAATACAAATGATATTCAACCACCATATCAGAGGAAGAAAATGCCAAAACACCAGAGGATAAAAAATAGAAATGTAAGATTTATAAAGCAGTGTTGGCTTGCTAAAAAAGCCAACTTTATAGTTGTTGTTTTTTGAGAGAGAGAGAGAAGGAGGGGATGAAATGGATTAAAGTATCCTTAAAAAAAATGTTGGCCAGCTGATTGAGCAAGAGCATTCTGTGACACGTTCCATTTATGATTATAGCTGTACATGCACAGTACATTATTGATATTTACATTCCAGTTGCACATTCCAATATATTCCAATATTAGAAATTCTCCTCTAACCTTGCTCTTCACAGATTTGCTTAATGGTTCAAAAGGCTTTATAGTGAAGGATTGCTGGACCTAATCAAATTCTAAAGCAAATACTAGTTTAATAAATTATTATTATTCCCATTAATAACTCTCCTTTTCCCCAACTAGCAGGTGCAATCTTGGGAGAGTTGCATATAATATATATAAATAGGAAATCTACAATAGACCACATTGCTGCTACTTACTAAATAGATGCCTAAATTTAAAAACAATTACAATTTTAAACAAAAAATAAATACACATGCCTTGATTTTGTAATTTAACACGTCTATATTTTCCAATGAAATTTGTTGTTTCTTCTGAAAGTCCTGGGGGGGAAAAATAGGGAGTTAACAGAAAAATATACCTGAAAATAATTCTTAATTTTTTATGGCTCCTAATGAAATCTTGGTGTACGTCTCCCCTTATGGAGCTCAGTTCACACTCTGACTAGCTATACACTGGATGAGGCTATCATAACTTGTATACTAATTCTACTGATAATGGGAGGGGGGGAACAGGCTTACTAGTAAGTTTGAATAAGTTTACAGCTTACTGAAAACTTGCATTCAGATTGAAACTCAGAGCCTTAAGTTACTTCCCAATTGGGCTCATTAATGCCATAGTGTTAATCTTTCTCCGTTACTGAAAGGAGATTGAAAAAATCAGTTTGAAATGTCCCAATGAGGTACTGCCAGGGTTGGGCTGCTGGGCAGAGGTAGGTTCCTACCAGTTCGAACCGGTTCTACCGAGTAGGTAGTAGGTTGCTGGTGATGTCACAGAGGCAGTTCTGCTCCGTGGGTGCCATTTTTTTTTTTGGGGGGGGGTTAAAATTTATTTCAGGTTTTTTTCCTTCTGCACATGCACAGAAGCCGAGTTTCCGGCACTGCGCATGTGTCGCCATCTTGTTTTCAGCCCTTTTTTATTTTTCAAGGTTTTTTCTACTGCGCATGTGCGTGCCGAGACGCGAGCGTGCTCACGACTCACACCCGCGTGGTGCGGGAGGCAGCGAACCGGCAGCGAACCGGCAGTGAGGTAAGTTAGAACCCACCCCTGCTGCTGGGGGTTTGCAGGAGTTCAGAGAAGCTCTAGCTAAAATTCTGTGCAGTTCAGAGAACCCCCAAATCCCATTCCTGGCTGGCCCGGCCCTGTACACCCCACCCCACCTCTTCTAGGAGTCCCCAGGTGGCCTGTTTTGGATGCAGGTAAGTGCAGGACACGCACAAAGGCTTGGGGAGGGTTAAAAATGGGCCTACTGAAAGTTCGGTAAGGAAGGAAACAAGTCCATTTCCCGCCTCCAGAGGGCTTCCGGAGCCTGAGGAGGCCATTTTCACCATCCCAGAGACTCAAGGAAAGCCTCCAAAGCCCAGGGAGGCAAAAACGCACCACCACCCCCATCGTGGTGCAGGAGGCTGACTAGGCCATGCACACCATGGCCAGGCCCACCCAGCAACCAGGAACTCCTTGCTAATATTTTTGAAGCCCACCCCTGGGTACTGCTGTATTGACCTTCCTTAGTTGCAAGATATCTGCCCAATCATAAAATCTCATGCAGTAACTAAGCCATTTTACAATATCAGTTCAAAATTCAACACTTTATTGCTTCTTGTTTGGAGTTGTTTGCTTCATGAATTTCTTTATTTACTGTAATTTCTATACCTGTCCATCTCAAGCAATGACTCTAGGTGGCTTATGATTCCAAAACTATAAACGCAATTAAAAACATCCAAAATAAATATACACAGCAGCTGAGATAGTTAACCAGTTAAAAATAAATCCAGGAAATGGGATTTTAACACCTTCCGTGTCCAAGCTCGAAAACACAGCCATGTTTTTAAAGCCTTATGAAAGATCAGATTGCTGGGAGTGCCTGAGTTTTATGCCCTCTGTTGGGCTCCACCTCTGAGTTTCCTGTTCTGGTGTAAGAAATGT
>JANHFT010010158.1:2400-16255 GCA_032467955.1 Pseudoxenodon macrops | reverse complement strand
AGAAGAAGAAGAAGAAGAAGAAGAAGAAGAAGAAGAAGAAGAAGAAGAAGAAGAAGAAGAAGAAGAAGAAGAAGATGGTGGTGGTGATTAATTTGAAGTTTACTTTGGTGCACTACAAATTATCACTAAAGACAGATCAAGTTGGCGAACATTTCTTCAGGGAATAAAACTCAACTCAATGTCACCCAAGTAACCTTCCATTAACTCAGGCACTACTGTTTAATCAATACACTCTGCTTAAAACAAGCCATAGTTTACTATGATACATGAAGCAGATCACAGTGTCAAAAGATTCACTGACGTTTAGGGGAGCGCTTGAGACAGTTGCTTATATATCCTTGTCAGGTCTGCCTCCGATCAATCCCTAGGAAAGGAAAGCCTTGACTCCATAGGTTCAGAGAAGAGGTACTTTTACTAGGATTGCAGCAAAAGTCAGGCAAGGTCTGGAGCAAACATGCGCGAAAAAGACAAATTGAAAATAATCTCAGAGCCCGTCCACTCCCAGTAGTCAGGCAACCAGAGTCCAATCATTGGCCAGGAAGATGCTTTGGGAACATCTCTGGTCTAGGTGCTCCATGTTGTCCTTGTGCATGCCATTCCCAGGATGATGTTAAATAACCCAAGCTGTCTTCTGAGTCCAAATCTCCTCATCGCTTCTCAGCAATTCCGGCCTTCTACCACCTGAACACTTCCCCTCCCAAATGCCCATTGCATCCTCCCTCCCTGTTTCCATGGCAGCTGGCAGCAAGCTTGAAGGAAAGCGACGATGTCCAGGCTGACAATCTCACTTTTGTCCCTTCTAATATAGTAAATGTGATTCCAACAACATACTTTTAAGAAAAAGTGTTAAATCGTATTCCCATGCAACGTTTATAAGAATTGAGAGGCATAATGTAACATAAGAGAGAACCATTAGAAGAGACATTTCAGAGGATTCTAGATGTGGAACAAAGAGGAAAATAATATTGAGAATGCAGTGTTAGTTTTGGGAGCAGAACGAATAGTCTGAAGAAACGATTCCCTGGAGAAAGTCTTATTAATTTAATACTTAGAATGTAAGTTTGTTTTATGCCAAATTAAAACATTGTACACCAGCCTTAATCACTCTGTGAGTGAGAAGGTGGTCTCTACATTTGATAAATACATAACAAATTAAATGTGTTCCTCTAGCCCATTATTATTTAACAAAATAACATAATAGCAGAGTTGGAAGCAACTTTGGAGGTCTTCTAGTCCAGGTGTCTCCAACCCTCAGTTAATGGTCTGAAGCATGTCAGCAACTGGTTCCTACAATCAAGCAAAGCCCCATTGACAGGATGCAGGCAGCATGCAAAACCATGTCCCCTCCGGTCTGCGGAAAAACGTTTCTCCATGGAACCAGTCCCTGGTGTCCAAAAGGTTGGGGGCCACTGTTCTAGTCCAACCCCCTGTTCAAGGAGCAAACCCTACACCATTTCAGGCAAATAGTTGTCCAATCTCTTCTTAAAAACCTTGGCGCACCCATAACGTCTGAAGACACGTCCTTCCACTGATTAATTGTTTTAACTATCAGAAAAATTATCCTTAGTTCTAGGTTGGTTTTCTCCTTAATTAGTTTCCATCCATTGATTCTTGTTTGGCCAAAAACAGCTGTCAACAGCTGTCAGAGGGTCCCCCCTCCATCCTCTGTTACTTGATCCATTTAATTGGTAAAGACAGAGATTGTCTGAAGGCCATTCTGATGCATAAATGCATTCTCTCATTAGATTGGTAGGAAGAGGAAGCAAAAGTATCAACAATTGGTTTGGACAGTGAGTTGTAAAGTAGAGAGAAGTCTATAAATATTGCCAGGTATAGGGTACAGAACAGAGGTGGGTTCTAACTTACCTCGCTGTCGGTTCGCTACCTCCCACGTTGCATGGGTGCACACATACGCAGTAGGAAACTCCACATCCAAAAAAGGTGCCGGCACATGCGCAGTGCCGGAAGCTCGGCTTCTGCGCATGCGCAGAAGAAAAAAAAAATTCAAAAAAGAGATGGCTCCGTAACATCACCAGCGGTCTACTACCTACTCAGTAGAACTGGTCTGAACCAGTAGGAACCCACCTCTGGTACAGAACCAAGCAGCCTTAATGGCCAATGACCAGATGACTACAAAGAAATAGAATCCTTCCATCCCCTACACCATCCAGTCTCAATTGTCAGTAACTACCCTTCCATTTCTCTCTCTCTCACACACACACACAGTCACACCCACACACACTCACACACTCACACATACACACACACACAGCACCTAGGAGACAACTATGACCTGGATGACTGAGACTCTCTATAGACAAGTACAGTAGAATGTCTCATCAGGACCATAATTTGTTCCTTAACTTTGGTCACAGACCAATGTGGGCATGACCCAAACCTAATTATGGAAATTTGGCGCTTACAACAAAAAAATGGCGTGGAAGGGGAAATCAGCGGCGAAAAAAACATTGTGACATTTTTGGTCAGAACCCGATTTTGTTGTGGTCAGAAGCGTTCATGACCAGAGGTCCTACTGTATTCTACAGAACCTACAACTGCATCCATATCCTTCACTACATTACACGAGAGACGCGTTTTAATTTAAAACTTTAAAAACAAATTAAAAGTGTTATAAAAAACGGGAAATCTGAAAACAAATCCAGAAAGTAAAAAATTAAAAAAAGTTGCATCTCTAATGTAGATCTTAGATCATTCAATATCTCTGACTTTCTTTTCAAGGTTGACAGAGGTTCTACGGTCACAATTTAATTATACTTAAAGTCGTTCTCAAATGCGCCCTGACCAAATAACAATCCCAAAGAAACTATTTGTTATCCAAAATTAATAAGCACACTGTGAATTAAATGTCAGCTGAAGTAAGAGACCATTTTAAAGTAATCTTTCCTGTTGCTTAAAGCATCAGCCTTTAATACTAAACATGCCTCAAGGTACGGTTGAGTGTTCCAGGAAAGCACATATGTCGCCAGCGCTCCAGCAGCAGACTTAACCCTTACTTAACATCTTAAGTCAGGATGAGGTTGAGAAAATGCACATGGTGTTTGATTGCACATTTCATCTCCACAAGTCTCATTTTGCCACTTGATATGGAGACCTATTGGACAAAGGTCAGGAAATACTAAAATAATGAAGAGCTCAAAGCAGAAATCCAAAATATAACCTTTGCAGTTAGCTCCATTATCCTCTTGGTAGGCTCCACCATGTTTTTCAAGATTTTTTTTTTAATGATTTGGTTCTGTTTATGCTAATAGTAAGTGATTTTGTGTGTGTGTGTGTATGTGTGTGTCATACATGATATCATGGAGCCGGTTCTACAGACGGCTCCGTGGGCACCGCCATCTTGAATTTTGCTTCTGCGCATGCGCAGAAGCTAGTTTTTGACTGCCGTGTGTGCGCTCACTTCAAATATATATGAATAAATTGAATATATATTTGAATTACTTATAAAGCAATAAAGATGGACTAAAATATTCATTAAATAAATATATGCAGCAGAGCGAGTGCATAATTAGTTCTTTCCTATTTGCTTAGGTCTACCTACCTACCTATCTATCCATCAATTCATTTATCTGGCTTAAGCTAAACTGAGAAGCCTTATTTGTACTAATCTAATCAGATGCCTTTGAACCAATGTATATTTTCTATAGGCATGTAGCAGACATACAGTATGTTGTATCAAACCGAACCTCTGAATCACCTTAATTTAAATGACAAAGTTGAGTTGCAAATTTGAATCAGATTCCTTGAATAAGGTTGCACAGTTGAATCAAATCTTGACTTGACTTTTCTCACATACTGTAGATAACACTAAGCTTGAGAAAGTAAGACTCTTGTTCACTGTCTGGAATCGTATCTTGTATAAGCTGTAATATGTCTTATTTGGATTTGGCTTAGCATATTGTATGAAGTTAGGCATTGTGTTCAGTGAACCGTAGCTTGTGGCTTAGCATGCTATATTCTGGGGCTTATTCAGCAAACTTAAACAAATTTAATCAAACTATGCAAAAGCATTATGGTGAATTGGAAAAAATAAAATAAAACAGGTTCCTGAATATCTAGGAAGCTAGAATATCTACAGATTAAATGCGAATGGAACCCATTACAAGTTATTAGCCTTAGTTCCCCGAGGGAGTTATTTTAAAAACGCAATTAAATCAGTTTAATTGATTTAACATGTTTTTTATATCTGAAAGATGCAGGAGGCTGCTTAAAATACAACAAGCAAGCACACATTTCTGGGAAATCAAAAATAATATGGTCGAGATCATTGTATCCAGATCTAATTGAAAGGGCACCACAGTTTCTTATGCATTCCTAGCGAATCTTCTCCTGCAATCTGTGTCCTTGAACTGTATTTTTATTTGTTAGCTCGGACATGTAAGTCCCTTTTTCCCCCATCGATTCCTTTCTTTGCAGAGAGACTCTTAGACTAGATGAATCCAAGTTCTAATCATCATCTGCCGCTATATGCTGCTTTGAGCCACAGCTCAGAACAAACGCATTTCTCAGCATGCCGTGATTAGCATGAATCTTGACAAGCTCTTTGCCGTCTGCATATCAATGACGGACTGATTGTTGCCAGGAGAGGCTCAAGCATTCAAGATGCTTATAACCTAGTTGTCCACTCTGGCTCCTGTAAAAACACTTGATATACTCAAATTTCAACTGCATTAGAAATGATCTCCCCTTTCTCCTTCATTCTGGTATGAACAAGTAATATTGCGTGCCTAAGTAGCTCAGACAGCAAATGTCACTGTGAAATATTACATGTCTGGAAGATCATTTAAGTGTCAAAATTCACCATCTAATGTTAGTTGCCAAGTGTGCGGCTTCCAGACACATGCAAATTGACAAGTATTTAATGTGCAACCAGATCGCATTTCTAGTGGGAAGATTAAGATGAGAGAGAGAGAGAGAGAGAGAGAGATAGAATCCAATTACTATTTTGTGGTTTATTTATCATTGTTTTGTTTCAGAGATAACTTTTTGAGAGGGTGGGGAGAGAGAGAGACAGAGAGAAGAAAAAAGAAAAGGAAAAGGAAAGGAAAAGATACAAGAAAGAGAAGTAAATGTTGAGAGTGTCAAGTCTGAATTTGATCAGGTTGCGGGAAGTTTAGTACTGGCTTGATGACAGAGAGGATTAATATGGATATATTTTCATCTGCACATTTCTGGACTGTCACTCATGTAAAGGGTCCGAAGGAGAAGAACTAAGTTAGGTTGCATCAACAGAGGGATAGCATGAAGATCGCAAGAAGTGACAGCATTGCTTTATACTGCCTTGATGTGACCACACTTGGAATACTGTGTCCTCTTCTGATCACCATGATAAAAAAAAGATGTTGAGACCCTAGAAAGACTGCATAGAACAGCAACAAGGATGCTAAGGAGCCTGGAGGCTAAATTGTATGATGAGTGGTTAAGGAAACTAGATATGTCTAGTCCAATGAACAGAAGGCGTAGGGGTGATATGGTAGCTGTCTTCTAGTACTTGAGTGGCTGTCACAGAAAAGAGGGAGTCAACTGATTCTCCAAAGCACCTGAGGGCAGGACAAGAAGCAATGTGTGGAAGACCATTAAAGAGAGATCTTACTTGGAAATAAGGAGAAATTTCCCCTCCTAAGAACAATTAATCAGTGTCTTATCTCCAGAACGTATGTGTCAACTCGCAAGGCATCTCTGATCTGCTCTGGAATTGCCATAAGTCAGGGAGATAGGAAACTGGCAACACAGCCAAAGACAGATGCACATTCCATATTTATTTCTCTCAAGGCTGTATCCCTGGGTTACCTACAGCAGTCGAAGGGAGTGATCTCTACAACCCTCTGTTGGCAAATGTGATTTATGACACTACCTGGAGGGGAAGGGGGAAAACAGGGTCATAATTGGAGCATAAATTACATAGGATCAGTGCTGGCTTCACTTGGGAACGTGCCAACATGAAGCTCCTAATAAAGAACTGGATTTCTTTTTAAGCTTGGCTCAAGACTCATGATTTAATTAGGATGTTTAGTATGGGTGTTCCATCACTGGAGGTTTTCAAGAAGAGACATTTGTCTGGAATAATGTAGGGTCTCCCTCTTGAGCAGAGCATTGGACTAGAAGACGTCCAAGTTTCCTTCCAACTTATTATTCTATTTTTTATCAGCAAAAAATAAAAATCAGAAGGAGTCTGCTAGCCCTTTTTCCAATGCTTTTTTTATTATTAAATGGCATAAGCTTTCATGAGCTGCAGCTAACAAAAGCTTATGTCTTTTAATAATATTTGATAGTCAGAGAAAGTATTGTGGATTTAAAATGGAATACAAATTTTACCGAGGAAAGAGATGAAAATGATTTTCTACAAACGTTCATGCAAACCTACTCAGTTCTCTCTTTCTGGAACATATGCAGCTTGCTTCTCATGATTGATGCCTTTTGGAATTTTGTTATGGATATCAGATTTAAAAAAGGATTAAAATGGGGCATACCTTACTGCTTTTTTAATTACATCTAAATCTAAAGCAGGTGTCTCAATTTTTTTTGGGGGGGGGGGCAACCAGTAGCCACATATTAATTTTGCGAATTAAATCAGACTAACAAATTGGTTATTATCGTGTGTGTGGCCAATTACAAAATAGGCATACTGGAAGACAGACAAAATAACAAGCTGTTTAAGGGTACCTCTGCGTTCTGTAACAGTAAATTCTCTTTAAGATCAATCTCTTTTTTTAAAAAGTTCTTTTAATTACAAAACTCTCAAGAATGGAGCTGGCTGGGTTTTTTTTTTTTAAAAAGGAGTCAGCAGGATATGGTCATCGTGTAAAGTCTCCTGGAAGCCCAAAGCTAAGACGGTTAGGTTTACGATCCTATGTGTTTTTCCTTCGATCCTGAAGCAGGTTGGCAAGAAGTGTTTCATTAAAAAAAAAAGGATTTTAGCCATGGATTTCGCACATCGCAGCTAATTTGTGCAATAACAGATAGTGCATGGTTCAATCTTTGGCATTTGCTGCTGGAAGATCTCATTTAGAAGTAGGGGGGGAAATGGGGAAGAATATAATTAGATAGAAACAGTCTCCGTCCTGCCCACAACCCATCTTAAATCTAAGATTTACAAGACAACCATCCGTCCTCTTGCACTGTATGACCCTGAATGCTGGGTAGAAACAACAGGGACCGAAAGCTCTCTCCATGCCATGGAAATGCGAATGCTTCGTTGGATATTGGGCATCTCCCTCCTTGACCACATCACAAATGACACCATTTGGCAGCATTTTGGACTGGCACCAACTATAGAGAAGATGAGAGAAGGCCGGCTCCTCTGGTATGGACATGTCCTGGAAGCAGCACCTTCCGCCGTCACCAAGACTGCCTACCAACTAGAAGTCAATGGACGGCAATCTTGTGGGCACCTAATACAGAGATGGCAAGACACCATCCACAAAGATATGCAAGTTGCGGGCCTGCGCCCTGGTTTCACAGCTGACCATGCAAAGCGGCACTCAATGATCCAAAAAGCAGACCCTGCACTTGTGGGAATACGCTAAGAAGAAGTCTCAATCTTTCCCACACAATTACACACACTTACCACAGAGACACTTTGCAACATATTTGCATATTTTTCCCCTCTGTATTTCTTTTTCTCCTGGTCTTCTAAACTCAGCTCTTACTTATAGACCTACCTGCTATTACATTGGTTTCTTTTATACTTGACTGAACTAAAACTCCAACCAATCACTATATTGCCAAGAAAATAAAATTGCCAAGAAAACATGTATGTCCTGGACATACAGTAACTGAAGAGCAGATTTTTTTAAAAAAAGTAATGGTTATTAAGAACTTTAATAGTTACCATATTTTTCAGAGTATAAGATGCACTTTCCCCCTACAGTTGGACATGATTGGACAGGAGGAAACCTCTACCTTTATATTTAGATCTACAAGGATCTCATGTGTATACAGGTAGTTTTCTTAACCTGTAAAGTATCTTGCAACTGGAAACCAATTGGAGAGAATCAGAAGAGACACATATCATCATATTCAAATTTAGGAAATTAGTTAAGAGATAAGTGAAAAACCGAATGCCAGGCAAAACATTAACTTTTAAGGTAACATACATTCACAATGTCTTCTCCTGAAGCTCACCCAGAGGTGGGTTCCTGCCAGTTCAGTCCAGTTTACTACAACAGGTAGCGGGGATTTCCCCTCACTCGCCGAACCGGCAGTGACGGCCGGCTGGACACCCCCTCCGAACCAGTCCTCCTGGTGGAAATTGCCTCAAAAATAACCCTCTGTGAATGTGCAAAGCCTCCTGGGCATGCACAGAAGGTTACTTTTGAGGCAATACCCGGATGCAAAGGGTGCGTGTGCAAAACACGCACTTCCGTCATGACCTGAACCGGTAGAAAAGATAGGTAGAACCCACCCCTGAACTCACCTAGTTTTCTTATTCTTCTTAAGTAGCAACTAGAATGTTGGTTGCACTAAAGATATTGAGTGTTGAAAAGCTTAGTCTGAAACTTTAAACTTCTCCAGTGATGGTCTTGGGGCCATTTCAGTAGTTTAGTTCTTATGTATTCTCTTGGATGCGAATTTGAAAATGATTCCATCAAGTATAACCTTTCAAGCATATCTTAAAATATTTATTATTCTAAAAGCCTTGCTATCTTTCAGGTACAAGCTCATGGTTAAATGCAATATTCTATTGTAAAGTAGGGCAAAACTTTAAATGTACTGTTCACTGTTTAATCTAGCAGAAAAAAACTCCTTCCAAGTATACTTCCACAGTATAGTTAATTCAATTTCCCCCCCTTACAAATTATCATAAAAACCTAGTAAATCATGAGCCGAATCAAGATATTGGCTGTTTCCATATTTTTGCATTGTTATGAATCAGCATGTTTGCTGAGCCATAATCATCTGAATTTCAAAGGATAAATCTATATTTAATACTGTATTAGGACACATAAAAAATTACCAAAAGGCTGCACGGTGCAAAGTGTAAGAAAACATGAAAATCCATAAGATGTGTAATTTGATATTTAACAAAATGTATATGGGACTGAAGGTCTTACTTGTCCCTTTTGCAAAACATGTTCAAAGTAAGGTTTCCCTCACTAGTCTAAATTGTTTAGAAATAAACTATTCAACTGAAATTGGCTTTTTTTAACTTGGTCCTCAGTCAAAATGCTTTCCAAACCCATCCCTTTCTGTGCATGTATGTGTACATCAAAGTTAGCTTCAGTCTTACGAAGGCCAAATTTACAGTTCAGTATAATCTACCATGAATTTAGCCACTGTGATCTGTCATCCAGGTTTATGACGGTGTTTCAGAAGCATATGCAATCACCAAATCCACAAGGGCCTTTTATTACCACTTGCAGATTGCACCTGACCACTGAAAGATACACTTCAACAGGCACATCGTGAATTATCAATCTCATCATCTTTCACTAGCCCTCAAAAAGTATCCATCTCTTCTGTGTGATGTAGACTACCAACACTAAGGCCTCAAAAGTGTTAAGGAAAGTTTCTGGCCTACAAATCATGGGTGGTATTCACTTACCTTCACTACCAGTTCGCAAATGTGAGCGCTTATGTGCACCACCTTTGCACATGCACAGCGCCTTCCGCGCATGCACAGAGGGTCAAAAATGGGATGCGATGCCACCTGCGGCCACCAGTACTGGTTCATGCGAACTGGATAGACTGGACAAAATACCATCACTGCTACCAGGGGTGGGTTCCAACATACCTCGCCGCCGGTTCGCTGCCTCCTGTGCCTCTTGGGCGCGCGCATGCGCAGTAGAAAAAAATTCAAAACATTCAAAACAAAAAGGCCGAAAACAAGATGGCAATGCATGCACAGTGCCGGAAACCAAGCTTCTGCACATGCTCAGAAGGAAAAAAAACCCGAATCACATAGAATTTGTAATTTGTACATAAAATTTTAAAATAAAATTATATTGTCATTATCGTATTTTATTTATTCATTTATATATAGATTGCTACCTACTTCTGTTAACAGACACTTGGCAGATGGCAATCAACAGTACAAACAATTGCAATAAAATACAATTAAGCATCCATGATATAAAACTAAAAATATAAAGGAAAATAAAACCAAGCAACAATTAAACAATAATAATTGATGGTGGCATTTCAACTTGAAGAAGTTCTCCAAAACATTTCAGTTCTTAAGAGCTTATGGAGATCTAACTAAGTAAGCATGACTTTATTAATGCAATTTGCACTCTTTATTTCTTTTTGAGCAAAGCAAATTTTATTGGAAAGCCCCTTTAAACACCACTGTTCAATCTCTTGCTTGCAAGTTGGAGCCAATAAAGACAGTCATTTTCCACTCAGATATTCTCAGTGTTATTTGTATTTATTATTAAATGTATATGCTGCCTGTTTCACTGTCAAGTACATCTAGGATATTTGTAGTGTCATAAATTAAAGAGAATTAAAGTGTTAGAAGTATGTTAGAAGTATCATTAACAGGTCGATATGATGGGCTATTAGATAATCTCCAGTGCTTCATCTAAAAATGATAAAAAGGAATGGAGATACAGAAAACACAATAATATTCAGAACAAATGCTGACAATTGTTAATCATAGGCACACCATTATCTTTTTTTTTTTTTTAAACCTCTTAATATTAAGATGAGAAGATGTCATTTTTTTCCTACCGCCACACAAGTAAATGACTAGAATCAGGCAGTCATCTATCAAAATCAAACAAAAGAATGTAGTAATTATTAATTGCAAGGAGAGAGCAACAGCAAAATAAACATCTGTTGCTGAAGACTTTATTAAATTGGAACAACTTCAGCAGTGCAATCAAGCACATTGCATTAATTTGATATCTCAGCTTGTTCAGTCTAGCTGAATGCTTATTAAAGGGTATAAACATTGCTTACAGCTATAAGGAGGAACTCTATTGTTATTTAGATAATCACAGATTAACTGTTAGTGTGGAAGGGAGTTTGCTCTTGTACTCAAAAGCAACGTCTTGATGAGTTTAATATGAGCAGAACATAAATATTTTAACATACAAGACCAAAATATAAATGATAGGATTTGTGTGCATATGATGCTACATTATAATAATGCTGATTGTAATAATAAGAATAATGAAGCTCATTAACACATTTGTATATTAACATTTGTATAGCTCACATTTGTGACTCTGGGTGGCTTACAATTAAAAGATAGCAAGCAAAATAAAATAGCCTTCAAACAATGCAAGATGTTAACGGGATTAAACACCCATACAATGTGATCATTGGGAGAATACATCCTGTTTAGTACAGCCATTTTATGGGCTCCTTACCACTGTCTGATCCTCAGGTTAGATGGCAATGCTAGGTCTTCAGGCCCCTTCCAGAACAACCAAGGAAACTAATCAAGAAGAGATCCAAAGTAAAACTAAGGAGAATTTTTTCCCCTGACAGTTAGAACAATTACCCGTATTTTTCTGAGTATAAGATGCACCTTTTCTCCCCCTAACTGGGGCTGATAATTCAGGCGCATCTTATACTCCGAATGTAGCTTTTTCAAAGCTTTTTTCAGACCTAACGAGGTGAGTGAAGAGTGAAGCAATCTTTGCAGCCTTTATATTGCTACTTCCTCCGAAGAAGCTTTTTTCCCCAAGGTGCTAATGATCTTCTGGCCTTTGCATGCTTTGTTCATTGCTTCTCTCTATCAGCTGTGCTTTAGAAGCTTTTTCCCCCAGTCCTAATTAGGGGATAAAATAATGTGCTCTAAGCTTACCAGACTAAGGACGCTAGCCAGATGAATACCTGGTAGGGAGATTTTTTTCCCTATTTTCCTCCCCAAAAACCCAGGTGTGTCTTATACTCTGAAAAATACGGTAATCAGTAGAACGACTTGCCTCCAGAAGTTGGGGGCACTCCAACATTGGAAGTTTTTAAGAAGAGATTGGCCAACCACTTGTCTGAAATCCTACTTGAGCAGGGAGGGCCTAGAAGATCTCCAAGGTCCCTTCTAACTCCATTATTCTGCTAAGATTTATTTTGATCAGTTCTGTCGGGATTAGGATTGGGCAAGAAACATACAATATATTTTTAATAAATGAATGAGCAAGCAGTACATCGCCGAGGACCTTCAACCATGTAGTATCAAAACTCTACTCTGCTGATAACCAAAGACAAATCAAGCAACAAATAACAGAGCTGTTTTGAACCTGGGCTCATCTTTGCCTGAATAGTTAAAAAACAGGAGTGTTGTCAAATCTTGAGCCCTTTGTCTGTGCAATCGCACAGCCAGTGTGCATGAGCACGCTTCTCTTTGCAAGTCGGTTAATATTTGATTCTATATTTCACTCGATCTGGTTATTTTAACAGATTACTTGATCCAAACCTTTTAAGATTAGCGCACTGGAGGAAGGAATCTATAAATTCACATGCGTATCACCATGTGTTGGATACTATTCTAGCACAAATGGACCAGTGCAAAGTGGCTTGGATGAGTCCCTCAAGGTGTTTCTCGCTTTGGAGGTGACTAAAGGAAAAACAAAGTAATAGGGCCATTTTTCTTGCCCCTTTAAAAAGGGGAAATTGCTTTTGAAATCTCTTTCCGAGGGGTGATTTGACTTGAATCCAATCAAACTGAATCATCCTATTGAAACTCTGCACAACCTTAGCATAAAGGAAGTCTAGCCGGGATGTCCTTCAGCCAAGTACTTAATTTTTCAAAAAATCTATCTGTAATTAAAGAAACTGCTAGTACGAACTGTTACAGTACCAACCATATTTAATTGAGAATTAATAAAGCAGTTGAAGGGAAATTAAATCCCAATTGATTGTTGGAAGAGCACCTATTGAGGTATAAGTTATAAAAGATAAATCTACTTGCCATGTAATTAATTCAAATTTGCAGAACCAAATGAGTGTGCAACTCGCTTCCTATTATTTCCCTGCACTTGTGAGGAATGTTTAGCAATTTAATTACCATTTAGCCACACAACTAAAGGAAATTAGATATTAAGCATACTATCTAATTAACTTGGTATAGATTGCTTGCTAAACAAATATTACACATATCTAAACAATTTGTGTCAATTACAGGTCTCAACATTCTTATGGTTTAAAGCATTAATACCAACATTAATTATGCCTGTCTATAATATGCAAGGAAAATTCCCCTCCTTCCTTAATTTAGTTGTAAGTAGACCATAGATTTTAATTGTCAGAATTACAAAAAGAGAAAGGTTTTGCCATCTGGTCTAAGGGAACCACAATATCCTGATACACAGGATCCCTTTTCCCAAACTATTATGGGTTTTCAAGTCATCCATCTTTAATGCCTTTTCTTTAAAGAGCAAATTCTATGTTTGCTGCTTGGGAAGACACGAAGGTCAATAGTTTTGTGTTGGACTCAGTGGCTCAGTACCTTTCCAAATTCTAAAAGTTTGTCCTATTAACATTGCCAATAATGAGTTATCCTTTCCAAAAAAATCTTTGATGTCATTTTATTATCTTCGCATAGTGGAAATAACTTTTTCTTTTTCTAAAGTTTTGCAACTACTTACCCAACGTTAAGTCATTGTAAAAGTAATCTTGAGTAACATACTTAATGGATGCCCTGCCTCAAGAATAGTGAGAAAGAAGTCCTTTTGTTCCCCTACAGAATAGACTGCCACAACGTGTGACTCATCAAACCAAAGATAAGCCATAAACTCAAACAGATTTGGTGCTGCCGAGCTGTTTCTCTGTACCTACCTCTGTAGGTAGGTAGGTAGGTAGGTAGGTAGGTAGATGGGTAGGTAGGTAGGTAGGTAGGTAGGTAGGTAGGTAGGTAGGTAGGTAGATAGATAGATAGATAGATAGATAG
>JANHFT010010156.1:17674-31745 GCA_032467955.1 Pseudoxenodon macrops | reverse complement strand
AGGGGTGGGTTCTAACTTACCTCGCCACCAGTTTGCTGCCCCCCGTGTTGCGTGGCCACGCCTACTTTCCTGCGCAGTAGGAAAAAACCTTTTTTTTTAAAAGGCTGAAAACAAGATGGCGACGCATGCACAGTGCCAGAAACTCAGCTTCTGCGCATGCACAGAAGGAAAAAAAATCACAAAAATTCAAAAAATAAAATAAAACAAAAGATGGCGGCACTCACGGAGGAGAACTGGCTCCGTGATATCACCAGCGGCCTACTACCTACTTCGTAGAACCGGTCTGAACCGGTAGGAACCCACCTCTGGTGACAGCAAGCAAAAAACAACTTTGTGTATTTGAATACTGCATGTTATTTCTTCTTTAAGAAAGTTGAAAGAAGAATACAGTAGATCACCTTTGCTTAAAATTGGACAATATAAATACTGAGTTATATTGGAGGACATCTACTCTAACAATACCAGTCTGAGTTATCTAGAGAACCAGTGAGAAATCCTACATTTTATAAACGTTTTAGAACCTCAAGTGAGAAGATACTGCTCCCAGCCTCCCTGTGGAGGTATCCTAGTCCCTTCCTTGCTGATGATCCATAAATTTTTGAAAATGGAATTGTTTTGGTGGGCTTTCCCTTGACCTTTTGTTGATATCATCTTTTTGATTACTTATGTTGTTTTTAGTTCTCCTGTGGGGTGAAGGTTTCTTTTATGCTTGTTATTTGTTCATTTCTGTCTGTTTGAAATGAGACCAAGGATGTTTTAGCTTGTTCTCTTTATAGTCAGTATAAACCATCAAGAATCCTTCTGAATGTACTGGAGCATTGTTCTGTGTGTGAACTCTTGGAGATAGTAAACTTTTGAAATGTCATAAATAAATGAAAAGTAACAAAACAAAAACTAAACCAACATTAAAAGCTCTGGAATTGTCTGGAAAAACTAAATGCTGAAATTCTCCTCAAAATCTCACATCCTCTTGGGATTTTATTAGATTGAAACTCTTATGAAGAGAAAACCTTGCCCAGGATAAAACTTAAGAGATAAGCCTTAAGTGGTTGTCACTAGTTCCAACTTCACAAGTAACTTTGAATTATTGCCTTCCCCTAATTATATAAAAAATAGTTAAGATTTTAATAGAGATGTATAAAACTAACACAAACTAATATTTAGAAAAAATGGAAAAAAGGAAGACAAGGAAGACAAAAAGAAAAAGCTGAAAATGTAAGGAAAAAAGGAGAGAGAGAAAAATAAAGAAATTACTACTTCTAGTTTTCTTTACAGGTAGTTATAAGAATAAATTTGCCTCTTACTCTATGGTTATAAGAGGAATTTTGTTTTTTCTATAATCTACTTTTCCCCCCTAACATCAAAACCATACATCCATGTTGTCCAGCCTTGACAACTTCAAGATTTGTGGACTTCAACTCCCAGAATTTCCCACCCAGAGTGAGTAATTCTGAGAGTAGAAGTCCAAGGTCTTAAAGTTGCCAAGGTTGGAAAATTCTGCCATATATCAGAATTTCCCCCCCCTGTTTGATATAAAAAGCCCAAAATGGGATTTGAGTCAGCAATACACTTTGGTAATGTCTTTTCTCTGACCATAGATGGCAATTTGACCATCTGAACATTCATCTTCATAATCCATTCCTCCATTCTGGCTAATGTTTAATCTCTCCACCTTTGTGCATAATTACAAGAAGCTTCTTCTTAGATGATTTAGTAGATTGGGCCAATTCAGGTTGGAGCAGGTGGACCTGCATACACGCAGGTGCCAAACCGTAAAAGGCTTTATAGGTCAAAACCAGCACTGTAAATTATATTCAAGAACCAACTGGATAGTCCAAGCCAGATGGCTTTCCCTGCTGAGTTGCTCTCAGAGATATTCTCTAATTTCAGCTCACAAAAAAATGCTGCTTCTTTCCAAGTTGAAATGCATTTTATTATCATTTCTGCCACATCTGGAATTTCTACAGCCCAGTACGTTAAAAGTCTGCTATTTCCCATCAGGTCAGAAGGCATAAACATTACTGCTGCAATAAAATACAGATATCTTCCCTGAAATTGAACCAGGCAGGTTAGATGCCTGAGGATATTATAGCACTTTTTGATTGACTGTCATCTTTATTCATCATTTTTCATACCCTAATTCAAAATCAGGAAGTACTATGGGCCAGCTGGGCTGCAAAGTCTAGATTAAATGGCAGCAAAAAAGTAACCTGGTCCTATGCCATGAAGGATTTAAGAATTATAACCTTGAATTGCACCTGTAAGAAGCCAATGCAGCTCACACAACAGAGATGTAACAAGGGTGAACCCAGGTGCATCCAGCACTGTGTACACCATTGCATTGTGAACCAGTTGTAACTTCTGAGTGGTCTTCAAAGCCTGTCCATGTAAACCACAAACCCAACAGGAAGTGACCAAGGCATAAGTGACCATGAGCAGGACCTCCACATCCACATCCAGCAAAGGGAAAAATTGCTGCACAGATGAATCTGTGTAAGAGCCACAATAGACATTGATGCCAACAAATAAACAGAGTAATAGATTAAATTTGAACAAAATAAAATAATATCAGTAAAAAGCAAATGGAATTTTGGTCAGTAGATGCAGCAAAAAAATAATTTAGAAGATTTGTTTTCCAGAAAGTGTGTAATTAAAGGACCTCTACTATTTAAAGCAACTACATCCTTTATCAGGCTTCTTTGTAAATCTGTTTTAATGCAATGCCTAATCCAACTATTAAAATCCAACTGCATCTTCTTCCAGACTCACACAAAATCCTGAAAAAAGACATAGCTACTTGAATGAGAGGCAATTTGTAGCTGCTTGCATAGGTTTGATACATTTCTTCTGAATCATGTTCAAAGCATGAAGAATTGTTTTAAAATCAGCTGTGGTTGGAATGAACTAGATATTTTCAGATGTATAAAATATACTTTTCCTTTGGAGGTAGGTAGAATCTACCCTGGACAGCTTAATGTATTTTTCCCAGGCACATTCCTACATGGGTACAGCCTAGCTTCAGGATTGTGGCAATTACAATTATTTCAACCTTTCCATTGAACATTAAAGTAGATGATCTCTGCTTAAGAAACAACTGTCATTTTCCAGCTGTCCTTAGTCACCCTAAAGCAATTAGTAACATTAAATGGCACAAGCACAGATTAGTATCGAAGAAGGAATCTCCATGTGTCATGTGGAATTAGGAATATGTGTCTCTGTCTGTGTCTCCCTATAATCCTAATGATTCAGCACTGTTATTCCTAGGCTCATACAAAAGGAATAGGACAATCATTTCGAACTCTAGTGAGACAGAATGTTTTGTAACCAGGCTTCTAAAACAGATTTCAGTGTTGTGTTCCAAAATTATATCATGTTTAGCCCTTTTAACAGAACTGCACAGATAATACTTGTAAAGCATTTAGACGTAGACATGAAGCATCTCTATTTCTGTTAGAAATAGTCTAAGAGCAAAATCTCCCATTATGGAACCTGTAGATTTAAAGCAACAGTCATTTTTAACAGATACAATGGAAAATAGCAAATCATGACCCTGGTACAGCAAAATCTGAATATTGAAAGAGTTTGTAAAGTTAACTTTTTGTTAAAGATCAATAGCACTCGGACACAAAATGTTCCTGTGTTAGCAATTATTTTTAAATGACACTTTTCAGAATGGGATATTATGCATTATGCAATGCAGTTGTGTTTTGCTACTGCTGCTGTATCTTCCTTTTCTATGCATACCATTGTAACTTCATTCTTGAAAAGCAAACGAGGAGAAAAGGAAATATGACTGTGAGTTTTGGAATCTGGCTGAGTTTGTTAGCATCCTGATTTTTGCTTCTTCATAGGATAGCAAAAATATTGCAATGAGAGAGGTACACAATGTTCTGGCAGATTATTGTAAAATAGTGCTGCTCACAGGTTTTCTGCATGCCTATCATTTGTTGGATTAGAGGATCAGAACTGGGCAAAAGCTATGCTCAAATCCTCACTAAATTACACAATTTCCAGGATGATTTTGGGTAAATCTCCGTGGATATAATTTACAGGATTTTTAGAAAGAAAATAAAGTGCCCTTCTTTGCAAAAAAAAAAAAAAAAGGTAGAATAGAAATAAGAGTTATTTAAAATTCTGAAATAATTCTCAAAAAGCACTACTTCAAAGGTATTTTGTGAAGCAGGGGTGCCCACAGGAGGGCATGATGAAAAGTCATGATAGATACCACCAGACTGCAAACAAAGATTTTGTCTTCTTTTCGTATGTGTTGTATAAATCATTTTTATCTGCTGCATAAATCATGTGGAACTTTGATCTCACTGTTGTAGTCACTACCTTGATTTTCTTTTATTCATCACAACCTGATCATACCCATCTTTTGAAGCTGTTTGGCCCTTTTTCTTCTGAAAGCAAAAGCTGGCCTGACCCCCCCCCACTTTTCCACCCTGTATGCCAAGTTGTGCAAAATACATCATGATGGTTAATGTTACAGGAGAGTTATAGTAAAGACTCCACTTGAGTTTGACTTCTGAAAGCTTGGGGGTGGGAAAAAAATATAATAAGGGTTTTCCTTTGACTTTCTCCAGAAAGCTTTTTCATCTTCCCACTCTTAAAATTTTTTCTAGCTTCAATGTCTGATTCTTCTTAATTCATTGGTGATAGGAAGGTTGGCGAGTTGCTGCCAGATGGTTTAAATCCGTATTCAGTCTTAGGGTTTGAAATGATTCTGGGTATCTCACCCATAAGCTGAAGCAGAACTTTAAAAAGGATACAATATGTTAATTAAACACGCTTCCTATTCTTCCACTTGTGAAGCTCAAGATCACAAGGGATGAAAGAAGACCCCCTTTAAACATTCAAAAGAAACTGAAGATTTCTTTTGGAGTTTTCAATTATTGTGACCTTGAAGACCACAGACAGAGGCACTGCCCCTGACGATGACCAGAGTGCTATGAAATTGCACAATTGGCAAAGGTGACCTTGGAGGTCATCTTGTCCATGCAGGACTTTTGTAAATATGACAGTGTCTAGACATTCCTTCAGCATCAGCCATGAAGCAAAGTTCACCAACTACACAGGCAATGTGTCCCAGATTAAAAAGGCTCTCAAACCTTATGAATTTTTATGGGAAAACCTGACATTGGCTTTCTTACAGATATTTCTAGTCCTTTCTCTGTGATAGCTGGGGAATTCTCAAGAGTCTTCAAATTGCCAATTGTTGAGGACCATTGCCAGCAACTGAAACCAGGTTTCTCTCGAGCCCCAGTGTTTTCACACCTCTCTAAGGGCTCAATCTCACCAGCCGTTACAACTCGAGGTTGTGTGTGCGTGCGCGAACTAGCACCTATGAATCAGCCAACCTGCCTTGCAAAAAAAAAAAGAGAGAGAGCTGTGCCCCATTGCAGCGCGCAGCCTTAACGCCGCCCTCTATGAATCCGCCACCCTTTTTTCAAAGGACTCGCAGCGTCCCTGCCGTTCTGAGGGACCGCTTGGCAAGTGAGGTGTGTGTGTGTGTGTGTGTCCCTGGGCATCTTCCCGCGGGTTTCCTACGTGTACCATCCGTAACTCTTTCTCTTCAGACGAGAGACCGAGTGTCAGAACTCATAGAGGAAGATCCCAATCCAAGGCACCTGCAGGTCAGGTTTGATAGCGCCAACACCTCACCGAGCAGGAGGCGGTTTTGGAAAAGAAAACGCCGGTTCAGCCAAGCTGAAGAAAAAGGCCCGTCCCTCCCTCTCCCTCCGCCTCTCTCTCTCTCTCTCTCTCTCAAGGGCTCCGCCGGGTCGCTCAATGTCGAGACGAGGGAAGGGGCCGAAGGGGCGGAGTCGGGCGGGGCGGAGCGTTCAACCAGCAGAGGGCGCGGAGCGGTAGGCTCCGGCTTTTCTCTCTCTCTGTCTCTCTCTGTCTCTCTCCGCCCCTCTCGGTCGGTGCCAGAGCGAGAAGCGGCTCTTGCCGGCTTGGCCAATGCCAGGAGCGGCACAGGGCAATGAAGCGCTGCTGAAGGGCGGGTAGAACCAGCCAGCAGCGCCGCCGCCTCCTCTTCCTCCTCTTCCTCCTCCTCCTCCTCCTCTCACTGTTCTGAGGGAGCCGGCTGGCTTAGCTGGCTCTCTCTCTCTCTTTTCCTCCGCCGGCGGCTCAAGTGGAGCCGGACAGGCTGGAGCGCTCTCCTGGTCTCCGGACCTTGCCATGGAGGGCAACAAGCCGGGTGCTTCGCCCGGCAGCCGGGACGAAGGCAGTCCCAGCGCCAACGCCTGCTCTCAGGCAAAGGCGGAGAAGGCGCTGAGCAGCCCGAGCGCCGGCGGGAGCCTGAAGGAGCATGGCAATTCCGTGTGTTTCAAAGTGGAAGGCAACGGCGGCGGCGGCGGCGGCGAGGAACCGGCGGGAGGCTTCGACAATGCCGACGGCGCGCGGCGCCAGTATGGCTTCATGCAGCGGCAGTTCACGTCCATGCTGCAGCCCGGGGTCAACAAATTCTCCCTCCGCATGTTCGGCAGCCAGAGAGCGGTGGAGAAGGAGCAGGAAAGGGTTAAAACTGCAGGATTCTGGATCATCCATCCGTACAGCGACTTCAGGTGAGGGGCGCTTTGGTTGGGCGGCCGAAAAGAGAGCCGGGTTGCAACTGGTGAGGTTTGAAACGGGCGTGTGGGGCCAACTCAAGAGGCAAGCCCGAGTCTCAACTGCGAGGGGCGTATTGGCTCGTTTGAAAGTGCCAGCCGGATGCTCGGTGCTGTAGAATATCTGGATGTCAAACATAGAAGTGTGTTGCACTCGGAGTTGATAACTCGGGAGAGGAGGAGGAGGAGGGATAGGATGAAATGTTTCTGTCTGTCGCCTTAGTCAGCATTGTGTGTGTGTCTCTCTCTCTCTTCAGCCCGCTCCAATAATTTGATATAGCTGCTGAGGAGAATTGTGGAGGGAAAAAAAAAATTCTGCTAAAGGCACATCCTATTTTTATTTTATTTTATTTTTAATCTCAGAGAGCTACTTAAGTCTTCCTCCCTGGCAAAGTTTTCTTCACCAGAAGTCATTCCTGCCTCAAGAAAGACCATCCAAGAAACTAGAAGCCAGGATGAGGGCCATAGAAATTACAGAGCTTCTACACCCCCCTTTTTTCCATTACTTCTGTCTTCCTGCAAAAAACAAGAATCAAATTCCATTTCCCTTTGGGAAAACACATGCCAACCTTGCCCGTAAATCTAAATACGATCCCGGGCACACTTATTTTGTCATTTTAAAATTATATCTCATCTTTCCTCTGAGACGTTAAAGTGATGGAAATGAAGAAGGTTCTCTTGTCATTTCCTGTCCATGGTAATTCTCTAATGTAGGATACTGAATGTTTGTTGGCCCCAAATCGTATAGTATTGGCTTTCCCCCCCACATAAATTGTTTAATTCAAGAACTAACTTTATTCATTTTTTAAATTCATTCCTGGGTTTACAGGGGAATACCTTGATCCATGAATGTAACTGAACAGGTTAGGTTCACGTACAGCCCCTAATCTATAAATAAATACATTTCAAAATAAACGTTTATCATTAACCAAGCATAGACCATGTAAAAGCAGAAAATGGAATTGTTAGTTGATTTGGTTAAGCAAGTTGGGGGGGAGATATAACCACTGAATTCCTTGCTGAATGGAGACTTGAACCTGGATTTCTCTGATTCCAATTCAAGTCCTTAAGCAGAGATGACACTGGATCTCAGAATGCTACCTTAGCCTTTGGGATTTGAACTGGCAAGCTGGCTCATTTGCATGGCTTTCAGTCCCAGTGGAACAGACTATTCTTAAACACCTGACAAGAAGCTAATTTTTTTCTTCCTGTCAGCTTCAGAGTATGTTGCTTAAACAGATAACCTGATTCACCTAGCCTTGCTTTAAGGGGAAAAAAACCCCAACACTTCTTTTTAAAAAATCCCATGTATTTATTTCATTTTATATCTTGCCTCCTATTCAAGAATTGAAGCAAAAGTATGTATTGCTTCCCACCATTTTACTTTCACAAGAAGCCCACAAAGTTGATTATACTGACAGGTAAAATGACTTGTCCAAGGTCATCCTATGAGCTTCATTCCTGAGACAGTATTTGACCCCAGGTTGCACTAGTCTCAGTCTGCTAATGTAACCATTGTATAATATTATTTCTTATGACCTTCAGTTTTGAAGGATAGACAGGTTGGGAGTTTAAAAAAATCTCCCTTTTTTTCCCTTAACAAGTAAAAATATTTCACTGATATATTTTTTTTACAATATATTTTTATACATATTTTAATCTATTCTATTCATCCATCCAATATTAATATTAGACCTTGCATTAAAAAAAACCTTCCACAGAAAAAGGAAGGAATGTGAAATATGACTTTACTGTCATCCCTGTTTTCCAATAATAGGACTGTTCCTTACTTTATCTTCTGTGAAAAGTATTCATTTTCTGAAGTGAAAAGCCGGTGGTTGCTGGCACACTTATTGTGTGGAATCTGTTGAAAGTTGATAGGTGCTGTTTTTCAACAAACCAAGAACCACTAATGTCAAAAAACTGTACATATCCTTTGCTTTCATTCATTGTTGTAGCAAGTAATCATTTCCCCTCTGGCTGACCAAAGAGGACAAACAAATATACACTGCTTTCTTTTGAAAGGTGAGAAAAAATGTATTTACATGTAACTCTTTGGGTGATGCCAAAATTAGAAACAATGTGATTGACCTTGACTACAACCCTGTGCAAAATGCTCTTTTCTAAGCACAGAAAATTGGGGGAGAAACCACTTTGGTGCATTTAACATTTGCATTAGAGATTGATTCAAAACCATTTAAGTCATTTCCCCCCTAATCAATTCAGAAAAATCAAATGGTATTGACTCAGTTTTCTGAATAGATTGAAATAATTAGATTGGTTATTTGAATTGGATTAATCATTTTGTTTGGATTGGGGTTGATCTGTATACCCCAAATACATAAATATCTGAAAACATAATTAATTAAATATCTGTTAAACATAATATCTGAAAACTATTTTACATGGGTAAACACCTAGAACATTAACTTACTGCTTATTTTATATATTTAGTCGTTCATTTCTTTATATCAACATAGGGTCTCTGGACTGCTTTAAAAAAAAAGCAAGAATGGGATAGAGCACAACAGTTAAAATTGTACAAATAATCCAATCTTCTTCAACATATATAGGCAAGCACATACAGTATTCTGTGTTTTATAGAGTACAATTTTACACATACAATTAGGCTCCACATATATAGGCCAGTGTGAAAGACGTGAATCTGTAACCAGTATAAGTTGGTAGACAC
The DNA here is from genome assembly GCA_032467955.1 of Pseudoxenodon macrops. NCBI lineage: Eukaryota > Metazoa > Chordata > Lepidosauria > Squamata > Pseudoxenodontidae > Pseudoxenodon > Pseudoxenodon macrops. The sequence continues at coordinate 22,439 of JANHFT010010156.1, read as the reverse complement.
AGAACATATTTAGGACATTGTAACAAAATGGCTGTTATGCTACAGATAACCAATTAAAAAAAATTGTCATGAGGTAAAACTGGTAAGTTAATTTATCATAATCTCTTTTCAAGATGTTGTATACTTAGCATACTCAGTTTTCTGGAAAGGTGAACACTTCTAAAATTTTAGTCTCTATCTATCAACTACATTATTTTTTACAAATGTTTCTGGGACTCAAAAGTATTGTTGGGATAAAAAGATGCTATCCTTGAGGAGAATATTTTGCTTTTTGATATGCTAGCTTCTTATTTTTAATTAAAAGAAGTTAGATCAGTTGGTTGGCAGTAATGGTGAGCACCGAAGAAAATGTCAGCGGTTGTAGGCATCAGTCTGGGCATCCATGGTTTAAGTGAATTGTGGTTATCAGCCACATCAAGAGGCTATGGTCATCTAATAAATGTAATATTTAAACAACATGTCTCTGAGTTCTTCATTAATCTTTGAACCTTCTTTTCTGATACATGATAAAAGAAGGAATCAGGAAGCAAACAGAGATATCCCATGAAATCAGATTAAGATTTTATTTTTCTTTAGTTTAGAAATGCTGTTTTTGCTCTGAAATGCTGTTTTTGCTCTGAAATCAAAGCTCTATGCCTGAGTCCCACTGCTTTGTGAGAAATTTGGAAAGACAGTCTTGGTTGAATCATGCACCATTGAATAGCTTATGCTGATCTGTGCATAAAATTGCTTTTGTATGATAATACATGCATGTTTAGCTGTCTTCCTCAATACTTTGGATACAGGCTATTATCATCTTGATAGAAAATTAGGATTTTGCAGGGAAGATGAAGAAGAACATGGATTGAGGGCAACTGGGATTTTGAATAATAATTTTTGGATAGAATGGATTTTGTCCTTATTAATTTATCTGCTGCTTGCAAACCAGAGAGTAATATCTTTTAAGACACACAGTATTAGTTTGCATTGAAGTCTGTCAGAGGGGAGAAATATTAGAATCTTTAACTGGGAGCTATCCAAGGTGTTGAATAATAGGGTTTTTGGAAATCCCATCTTTAACCTTGGAAAGCTTGCCCTTGTCCTTTCAACCACTGTATTTGTTGTTCTGCATAATATATTTCCTCTCAGGCATATGGAAGAGAGAAGGGAAAAAGAAAATTAAATAGTGGTAACCTTCTGAAATCAGATTAGCAGGATCTTCCACATTTATTTAAAAGCTATATAGACCAAGTAGCATTTTAGCAAATTACAGAATAAACAGTGTATCTTTCATTAATGTCACTTTATTCAACCATATAAAGAGAATACTAATTCTATTTATTGATGCTAATTCTTATAAGCACTAAATGTGAGGTAAAGATTATATATCTTAGTATCATAAAATGACTCTTTAATTTAGATATGTTTGGATAGAACATTGTAGCTATTGGTGAACAATAATTTGAACTTAATTTATTTAAAACCTTTTGTAGTAAGTCCTGGGTTGTTTGTGGATACCATAAAATGTATATTTGTATAATTTCTTGCTGGCTATTTCAAACTCTTAGAAATATTTGACAGTGCTGTCAGTTCATACAATATAAATTAGTTTTCTCCGTTTGAAGAAAAAGCTTTCAATAGAATAGAATATATGAAACTGAGGGTTGAACTATGGAGTCCTTTAATTTGAGAAATAAAATGTGTGCAAGCAAACAATCAAGCTCGGAGAACACCAAGGATTCTATAAGTCAAAGCAGGTTTGAAATTCATGTTTTAAATAAATACAAGGGAAACCTGTATTCACAAGCATAAACACAAGCAGTGGCTCTTATGGATGTTATTGTAATTGGGTGCTAGTAGAGCCTGTCTATTCCAAAGAGCTGTCCCATCATTGGAGAACTGCCTCAAAGAAAAATATATGGAAAAAAGAGGATTGCAAATGTGCAACATAACTCAGTTTTTCATTTCAAAGTCAATTAACTTTAAATACAATATGGAAGATTAAAATATCCACTTCCCCTTGTAATAAACATCGATTCAGCAATCATCCCCAAACTTTTTCTGATCAATGATCATTAGTTCAATTATATTTATGCATGAGTTTAGGTAATGCATCACATAAAAATATCCCTGTTGAATCCAGATATTATATCTAGTCCTCCTTCTACATGAATCTCCCTGCATTTGTTGAACAACTTTACATTTCACTTTGTGAAAACATGACTCTCACTATTCATATTATCTATCTTGATTTTCGATATTTTTTGTCATACCTTCCAATGCCCTCATTAATTTCATGCAAGGAAGCTCCAATTGCTGTAAGTTCTGTGAGATCCTTGATGCTCTCTGGTCTTGTTGGTTTTCTTGCAACATTTCATTACCAAACTCGGTAACATCATCAAATGATGATAACTAGTTTGGTAGTGAAACATCTGCAAGAAAATCACCAAGCTCATAGAGTACCAAGAATCCCTCAGTTCAGTCCTGAACTACAAATGTTCTCTTCTGTTGGTTCTGTAGTTTCTCCTACCAAGAGAAGAACTTTATCTCTTTAATTTCGTTGCATATTTTGTACTTCTTCTAGCTTCTAAGTTGTGTTGACCAGAACTTTGCATGTATTCTGTTGTTATAAACAACAAAATAAACCCAAGTACACATAGAAACACACATAGATATACACCATGAGTATTACACAAAGATTGAGATTATTTTTTTTTGCTGTGTATACAAATATTTAGGAAACTATTGGACACATAGATGGACATAGTTATATTAGAAGCAATGCTCTACATTTTTTGGGGAACTCAACTACAAATCCATGTGTGCATTTGTGAGTTTGTATGCATGCATATGTGTGTGTCTACCAGATGCAGAGCCTAAAATTGATTGATGGATCAATTATATACCGTCAAGTTGTTGTCAACTCTTAGTGATCACATAGATAAATTTTCTCTGATCATATGTCCCTAGTCTCTTTCAAATCTACAAATGGTGTACCTATCATCAATCTCTCTGAGACCTTCATTAATTGAATTAATTACTGTTAAGTAAAACGAATCCTATGAAATAACACACTTTTTAAAAGATTCAGTGATATTCTATTTGCATGGGCCATCCATTCTGTCTCAAGTATATAAATTAGTGTCACACACAGAAAATACACAAGCTGAATAAGCTCCACTCTTTCCTTCCAGAACATGCAATAGAAGACAGGAAGAAAAATACTTGATAGAGATGGGGTAGGAGGAAAGGGTAGCTGCACTGAGAAGGATAGGAAGAAAAAAGGGAAAAAAGGTGGATGGAGATAAGAAGAGGTCATGGGAATAGGAATAATAAGACAAAAGAAAGAAGCCTTTTTAGCATTTTGAAGAACGAGTTAAATTCTTAAGTAAACATTGCCACCCAAGTAGGAATTAATTTGCAAAGCTTTTTAGATGCATTTGCAGCTCAGATTAATTCTTTTGTTTTCAACAGTGATTGTTATCAGCAGACATAAGATGTCAATTTCTCAAATTAATAAGTAATTATTTGAGGGAAAAATTAATATTATTAAGCAAGAGAGAGAAAGAGAGATAGCAATATTTCTCAGCCTTGGCAACTTTAAAGTGTGTGGACTTCAACTTCCAGAATACACAAGCCAGTTACTTGGAAAATTCCGGAAGTTGAAATTCATACATCTTGAAGTTGCCAATGTTGAGAAATACTGCTGCATTAAATTGTATAATACATAATACAGTATAAAGTGTAGTATCTAATAGTATCTATTATCAATATGTTCAGTACTATTATAATGCTAACTATTTATAACCAGTAATTAATGGTATTTTTAGTTGGCAGCAAATGAATTAAGTTCTTATAATATATAATTTATTTTTATTTATATCCCACCTTTATTATTTTTACAAATAACCTAAAGTGGCAAATAGATCCAACCTTCTTCTTCCTATTTTCCCCACAACAACAATCCTGTGAGGTGGGTTGGACTGAGAGAGTGAGACAATCACTCAACTTGCTTTCATGGCTAGGAAGAACCTGAACTCATAATCTCCTTAACTACTAGACCAAATTGGCTCTAATTATCCAATATAACTAGCTCTGACCCATTTATTATTTTTGACCAGCTCTTAACTAGTTTTCTATTATCAAAGTTTTAATTTACCTCCAAAACAGGGAAGGGTAGAGGGTTAAGGGAAGCACAAATATCCTGAAGTCTTCTTGATATTTTAGACTATATTTTCTATGACTTGCCACACTAGCTGAAGCCATTGGAGTGGAATTCCAAAACAATTGGGGGTGGGGAGCAGGAAAGGCAGAGGGAATAATGAAAGACTGAGGAAATCATGGTGCATCTAAGAAGTGAGGAAGCAAGAACATAAGAAAGAATTGGTCTGTCTCTGGATATGAAGTTAAAAAAGACATTAATATCTGCGTTTATGTTATATTATTGAGCTTCTTACTCCTGGTATGGTTCGGAGTACAAGTTTTTCATGCAGAAAATTTCAGATTGGCTTTCTAGATTGGACCTACCATTTCTAGATTGGATTGTGCTACCAGATCTGAGTTGAAAAAGTGTGGCTGGCCATTAGATGGCAGCCGAGAGATACATTCTGCATTAAATTTAACAATACCTTTCATCAGCCATTACTAGACAACTTGCTTATAGAAGGCAAGGAATAAGCTTTCAAGGCAAACCTGATTTCTGTGATGTTGGCAAGTAGCTCTAATAGACAAGTTAGCCTAAAGCAACAACAACAATATAAGAGAGAGGGAGAGAGGAAGAAAGAGG
>JANHFT010010156.1:6700-17574 GCA_032467955.1 Pseudoxenodon macrops | reverse complement strand
TTCTAGTCCAACCCCCTGCTTAGGCAGGAAACCCTACACCACTTCAGACAAATGGTTATCCAACATCTTCTTAAAAAATTCCAGTGTGTTTTTACCCTCTTGCGCATGCGCAAAGCCCTCTGGGTAGGGAAAGTAAGTAGATTTCACCACTGATCGGTCCCCTCTGGTCCCAGTGACTGATCTAGATTGGATCCTGAAACATTATCCTGGGACATGCGTATCGCAGGTAGTCCTTGACTTGCGACCACAATTGAGCCCAGCATTTGTGGTTGTTAAGTGAGACATTTGTTAAGTGAATTTTATCCCATTTGATTACTTTTCTTGCCTCAGTCGTTAAGTGAATCACTTGATAAGTTAGTCATCCGGTTGTTCAATGAATCTGGCTCGCCCCATTGACTTTACTTGTTGGAAGGTCGCAAAAGGGGATCACATGACCTCGGGACACAGCAGCGGTCATAAATATGAGTCACTTGCCAAGCGTCCGAATTTTGATCACCTGAACATGGGGATGCTACAAAGGTCATAAGTGTGAAAAATGGTCTTAAGTCACTTTTTCCAGCGCCGTTCTAACTTTGAACGGTCACTAAATGAACTGTTATAAGCCAAGGACCCCCTGTACACTCATTTACCACCTGACCTTCTCTAAACCTTTTTTTCCACCTTTCCTTATTGAGCCACGAAACTTCGCACTGAGCTCTGCCTTGCAGAGGGACAACTTCTGAGGTAATTCTTCACCCAAGTTGCTTTATCTTCCTCTCTAAAGCCTCAGAGTTATGACCTCTTAGTCTGAACATCTCAGGTTTTCGTTTCTCAAACCTGATTCAAGAACCTTGCAAGTTCATTTCAGTTCAACTCTGTCAATCCAGAATCGACTGATATGCACCTGTGTTCCCAGCCTACTTTTTTCCTTCAGGGAGCCTGTTTAAAAAAACAAAAATACCGTTTTTAAGAAAGTCAGAAAAGGAAAATAAAATATCATGGGGTCAGAGAGAGAGAGAGAGAGAGGGAGAGAGAGAGGGGAAGAGAGAGAGAGAGAAAGAAAGGGGGAAGAGAGAGGGAGAGAGAGGGGGAGAGAGAGAGGGGAAGAGAGGGAGAGAGAGAGGGGGAAGAGAGAGGGAGTGGGAGAGAGGGGGGAGAAGAAGAGAGGGAGAAAGAGGGAGAGAGACAGGAAGAGAGGGAGAGAGGAAGAAAGAGAATAGCCAAAGATGATATTTGAAGAGTTTGATATAGATTTATTGAGCATACAGAACTCCTCCTAAAAACAAAGTCTATAGTCCGATATTCATTAGTTTTAAAAGAACCACTGAGCAATGCATTATTCTATACTGCCGGTATTGTTGATTACTATCTTTAACATACTAGGAAGTTCCATTGTACAAAAACAACATTTAGCTAATTGTAGCATGCAGTTAAATTTAAAACAATAAAAAAGGGAAAAAATTATGCAATCCATGCATAAGGTTCTGAATGTTAAATGGATAGATATATAATTGAAAAGCCTTGAAGATGCACCTAATACAAACAACACACACACACACACACACACAGAGCAGAGAGGAGATATTTTCTTTAATAATGGTATATGGCCATTAGGACAAGGAGAATAGGCTACTCTGGTGGGAATTAAGCTCTAATTAGCAAACCATTATACAAGCAACATGATAAACCTTTGTCTTCATAGCCCCGGTTGTGACATTCAGGCTATGCACTTGAGATTTCTTCCTGACAGCTTTTATTTCTTCATAATCCACTTGTGGTACTGATATGATATACCTGAAGCTTCCTTCTCCACAGCAGCAGTGTTGCCCTTGTAACCTCTAAAGGTGTTTTAGTTTCAGATGGAGTAGCAAGTTGAGTAGTCAAACTGATTTGTCTTGCACTGACTTTGAAATGTGATAGGTAAGGCTCCCATACTGGAGGGCCATTCTCTTAGGCAAATAGCTGTCTATACTCTCAATTTGTAGAAAATAAAATAAATGTTTTAGGCTTGGTACAGTGTCATATCCAGGATATGAAAGCATTTCTTAATCTTGGTGGCCAATATCATTTTAAAAATAGAGGCAAGAGCTATTATACATTACATACTCATCAAGCTGTTTCTTTTCAGATCAAGTGATGTTATGCAAGTGATCCAGATTGGTGTGATGAGGCATCAGGCTAGAAACTGGGAGTTCCAGTCCCATTTTAAGCTTGAAGCCAGACTTTTGGCCAGTCATTCTCTGTCAGTCCTAGGAAGCAGGCAATGGCAAACCCACTTCTGAAAAACCTTGCCAAGAAAACTGCAGGAGCTGGTCCACCAGGAAGCAATGCTGATTCGAAGGCACACACACAAAAAATGTGCAAACTTCAGAAAACTTCAAAATGCATAATAATGAACAATGTGATCATTTGGAATAGAAATTTAAGAATACAGGGGTCAAAGAAAGCATTTTTCCCTTGATAACTTCTTTTGTTTTTGTTTTTCTTCTTCTCCAAGTTCTGTTGTACAAATTTCTCAGGCTTGGAAGAAAAAAATAAAATAAAATAAATTATTTCATCCATAATTTTCAGTTCATTTTCTAGACGTTTCCATTTCTAATACTGGTTTATAGATGTTGTTTAAGAATAACCTTGTTTTTAGTATTCTGTTTTTATCACCTCTGAGTCACATAATTATTTGTAAGATGGCATTTCCATTCATAATTGCTAAATCTTGCATTAATTAAGTATACTGGCAGATAATTGTTCTAGGGAAAATGTCCATTAAATCAAGGCATAAAGCACCCTATAGTTTATGCTATGCAACCCAAAAGAACCTTAAACCAGTTCATAAGGCCCATCACTTTGTGATTGTATAAATAGAATAAACATTTCGTGAAAGAAAAAGAAAGACATAAGACTTTTCCTCTCTGACAATGATAAATGGAGCAATATCTCTTTACTACATTAAATTTTTGGAGCTTGTTTCATTTTTGCTGGAGAAGGAGGAGAGAAGCAAATAACAAAAGTGAGCCACAGTTAAATCAACTATTTGACTAGCCCAGAATTTTCGGTCAACATGCCATTAGCAGGACATTCTGGAAATAAATGTCTAGATTACTTAGACTGCAGCAAATTGAGAAAGGTTGATATAATGCAGTATTTAGGAAGCAAAAGATTTAAGAGCAAAACTTCCTTTGTATGTTGCAACTTAATTTAGAAAACCCTTCTTCCATCTGTCTGCCCTTTATTTTTCAAGAAGTAATTGTTTTCAAGAAGTCACCTGCAATTAACATTTGTAGAATACATTGATTGGTATTCTGCTACTAAAGTGACCCTGACTGAATCTTGAAAATTTACAGATATAGATGTCTCAATAACTTAAATGGGAATTACAGTGACAATAGAATAATTGTCTTAAGGACTGCAGCCTATTAGCTACTTTATTTAGAAATATGGTAGAAGATACTTCTGTTAAGAGCATGTATCTCTTCTAATACTATGACACCAAGACGTAAGTGCAATCAGTGGAAAAGAAAGAACATTCTACTAAAAACGAGGCTGTATTTCTTACATGCAAAAAAATATTTTTTAGATATGCAGCAAACTTTCTAGCAAGCCTTCCAGTCTGGTATTTATCATAGTTAACTTGACAGCACTTCAAATCTGTGAAAGACAATGATGTTATGTATTTTTGAAGAATGGATTAAAAGTGAAGGGAAAGAATTTTGAATAAGTGGTCCTGCATACTGTGTATATTAGAATATGAGCATCCTCTGTGTGGCATTAATGACACACCGAAGTAAAGGCATTTTGCAAATTTAAAGACAATACTGATAGTGTACTAGTTTTTTTCTATTGTCAAATTTGTTTGATCTGTGAAATTAGTGCTTCTAGTGACAAAACAAAGATTACATTTGGGAAAAATGTAATAAGGAATACATCTCCATTGTATTCATCTTTAGCAACATAGAAATCTGTTTATGTTAGCTCAGAACTCTTGTTCATTTTCTGTGCCCATTTCTATATTGGCTAATATGGTTTCTCAAGAACTTGGACTGAGACTTGTCATCTGTTTTTAATGTGGATGTCAAGAATTAGTTCTAGGATCTTCAGATAAGAAGAAAGGATAGGCATATCAGAACTTTCTTTTGGAACAATTTGCAGGATTCATAAAAATTGGCTCTACTGTGATATAAACAAGCAAGTTTGAATGGAACCCATTAGCATCTGTCTTCTAGGTAAAATCTACACAAAAATATACTATTCATTTATAAGAAATGAATTTGCAAAGTAATATAAATGTTTCAAAAAAACATTCCTTCCTTCCTTCCTTCCTTCCTTCCTTCCTTCCTTCCTTCCTTCCTTCCTTCCACTGTTACAAAAAAACAAAATACAACCAATACAATTAAAGTCCAAGTATTGCCCCAAGCTGAAAACTGATATATGTTTTAAGATAGTATGTACTTCCATCCATAATTTCAAAATTAAATAAGTCATTAAATAATACTGTAAATATTGGAAATGCCTAAGGAACATTTATCATAGGTGATAGTTATGTAAAAAGATTCAAAAAGTACTCAAAAAAAATGGGCAGCATTGATCAGAAAAAATAAAAATAAAGCTTGGATGGAAACTTCACTTCTTTCTACTAGAAACCATCTAGAATAAGTAAGTTTTTAAATATCACAATTTACTAAAATATATTATGTTACACTGATATACAAATAAGGGCAAATTTGTCCCAAAATTGGAAAAGAGATATTTTGCTGACAATATCAGACTGAGAAGCCATACTTAGAAAATATGCAAAATTAACATTATATATTAAGAAGACATGTATGCCCAATTTTAAATAAGAGGGACAACAACATACCGTAAGTGATGGACAGTAATCCCCTAGCACTCCCAATTCAGAAACCACTGCCAAAGAATACCCCCAAAATATGGCAAAGCAGCTCATGTATTATTCTGAACCAGAATAATAATACCAATAGTATTAAAATCAGGAGAGCTATGCAATTTTGTTATGAGAACAAATTATCCTTTGTCTATTTTAGGTAACACCAGTTTCTCACATTAATTTTAGGACGATATCTGGTAGTCATTCTGTCTGACTCCCATTCTATCTACATGCAAATCTGTTTCCTATTATTGGTGTTCTGTAGTTCCTATGTAACCTGGGCTTTGTTATTCACAGCAGCTACATTAGTAATATAATATAGTAATGTTCTCAACCTTATTCCAATCTTCTTGCAGCCATTTCATAAAGTCATCTCTCAATTTATACGCTAAAATGGATTTTACAGATTATGGCTCTCTATTGGTAGTATTTCTGAGTTGTCATATTACATATAAATGAATCAAAATTCACAAAAATCCACTGAAGACCATGAGAAAATACTAATTAGTGTTGCAATTCAGTAACAAAACTTATCCACCCATTGCTGAATCATATCTATTTGACTACCTAGGATTTTTTGAGATAAATGCTTAACCTACTTTTGATTTAAAGAAAAATGAGTAAAGAAGACAACTTGCTAATTGTCCAAAAGCTTTTCAGCAGTCTATTTCTCTAATTCAATTTTCCCCAGAGGTGGTATTTCAATTTTGGAATTCATGGCCCATGAAGTGCTAATTCCTAGAGGATTTATTCTAGACATATCAAATCAGGTTGATGGCACACAAAAACACATTCACACATGTACATTCATATTGTCATTGGTGACACTAAAGAGTTGGTAGGCTTTTTTAAAGATATGTTAATTGGCATGATTTTAAGTAGAGATAAGAATAAATAAATTATCTGCATATGAAGATATACGTCCATCAGAAACTGGGTCCTGCAGTTTTTATGCTTGGATAAAGATTTTTTATATTAAATTAAAATAGCATAAATGTATCTATGCTATTGTGGCATATTTTAGAGCCAAACCAATGCATACAGTTTTTAAATTGCAAATACCGTAGTAAGTTACAGAAATATGTCAAAGGGAAAATGAGGTTTCTTTTCCGTTCTCCTTTTTAGAGTTTTGATAATAAATTTCCTTTGAAACGATTAGTAAAGTGTATTGATTATTTAGAAAATGGAAGCTATAATTCACTGCTAAAGGGAGAGTTGAATTTATGTTTTCCTATATCTTCTGTAGAGAAAGTCAGAGATTATATTTTTATTTTATGTTTTGGTTTCTTCTTATAATTTTTACTTTTTCCAATTCTCTTATCTCTTTTCTAATTTTTTTCTCTTTGACCATTAGTTTTAGTTACTTTTTTTATCTTTATGATTTATAAAAAAAAACAAAATATAAATATTTAGTATTTAATATTTAGTATTTAGTATTAAAATTGTGACTTGTTGCCAGTGGGACTTTGCCCCCTTTTAAAAAAGCATCAGAGGACAGATTTCTGAGGGGGGGAAAAGGGAAGGATTTCTTTCTGGATCTAGATACTTCCATAGTTGAATGGGACCTTCTATGGATTAGCTATGATTCATATTGCCCATTAATGTTGCAGGATTAAGATTATTAGAAGTAAGCCACACCATGGCTTCTTCCTGGCATTATTCTTGGAAATGATAATCAAGTTATTATGGCATTATTGTTGCATAGGATAATCAAGCTATTGCATTATTCTTGGATATATAATCAAGCTATCAGAATGTAGATTTCACCCTCGTGATCTCAGGTAATCCATCCAAGTGATGTCAGCTAATGCCATGCAATGCAGGAAGGAACCATTCCTGTTCATTAAGGGATCCTCAGATTCCATGAAATAAGGCTTCATAAGGTAAGGGTATATGAATGAGTCTAGTTTCCATTCAAATTTCTGAATCAGTTGGAAAAGTTATGATCATTTAATTCAGATTTTGAAATGAAATCAATTGATATTGATTTTTGAATTAACATGCAAACATGTTTCAAGTTGATTCAATGACACATAATTCAGTTTAAAACTCTGAACAACTTAGGTTTCATTCAGAAATTCATAATCATTACATTGATAGAAACCTTGAATTACATGAATCAAATATTTGCCTAATTTTATGAAAAGCTGTATCAATAATGAAACTTTTTAATGCAATATTTCTTAAAGCTCATTTCATTCATCATAAATAAAGTTTGTACTGATGATTGTAATTTCATAATTGTCCATATATTTTTAAACTGTTGATTTGTGGTGTTTTCTGTTGGTAAGTTCGCAGTCAAGAGTCCAAGTCAAATAGGATCATTTATTTCTATTTATAACTATTATAACTATTATAATATTATATATTGTATTATATTATTGTAAACCTCAACCAGTCAATAAACTATCACACAGTACTTTAACTTTTTTAACAAAGTTTATAAAACTTTGTCACATGCAATGTACACTCATTGGCATACTTTAAAATGTAATGAAATGAAATCTCAAGCTCTCAAAGGGTCACCACCTCCAATATGCACTACATAATAGTGTAGAATAAATAAATAAATACAAAATTATGCACATACCTACATATATTATATGACACAGAAACAACATTCTAGTTCAGATGTATTCATGTATATGGCGAGAAAAACGAAACCTGCGAATTTACCAGACAGATGGCATAGCTGTTACAGAATCTGGTAGTCTTGCTAGAAATACTTTGAAACCTCCTCCCAGAGGGGAGCAACAGAAACAGACTGTGAAGTGGGTGTGTGGGGTCTCTAATGATGCTTTGCGCTCTAAGTACATAGTGCTTATAAGCAGTATCCTGAATAACAGGAAGCGAGCTTCCTATAATCTTCTTGGCTGTCCTTACCACTCTCTGTATGGACTTTCTATCTGAGGTAGTGCTGCTACCATACTGTACCAAACCAAACAATAATGCAATTTGGTAAAACGCTCTCAGTCGTGCCTTTGTAAAAGTGGTCAGGACAGAAGGAGAAAAATGTGCTTTCCTCATCCGATCCAGGAAATGCAGATGAAGTGATGCAATAATTTACCCAAATTTACATGTTAAATGCTGCTGGGTTAGATTAGACAAAATGCTTACTTCGTTCATGTTGTCTTGCCAAAGTGGAGAACGGATGGCAATAGAAAGTTTGTTAGCAAAATATGAATGTAAAACTTGTGTTTTCTGCAATTAAAAAAAAAGATTCTTAAAGTAAACAAATAACAAACAGCATTTTTTAATATGGACGATTATGAAATTACAGTCATCAATGCAGACTTTATCTATGATGACTAAATAATTACTTTACCTGCAGCATTATTTCTTGAAATGCTGCTGAGACCCAGATAGGCCCCATGTTCATTTTCAGAAAATAAAATGGTGTATTACTGAAACCAAGAGCTTTATTTAAAACCACCTGCCTCACACAAAAATACAAAAGAAAGTTGTACCTTGAGGCTACATAAAATGACAGGAACATCTTCACCACTTTACCTACCGGTACCATGCTAGCTATTACATAAAATCGCCCACAGTATAGTCTCAGAAGTCCTGAAGTGCCTTGTCTTCTACAATATAATCATCACTGTTCAAAGTTATTTATTTTCCCATAATGTAATCCACTCTGATGCTGTAATTCCTTCCCTGCAATTAATTAGCACAATATTCCAGTTTCGGTCTTTCTTGGCCTGGTAAAAATGCCCTTGAACTCAGCTGGATTTCTGGTAATTCTATAGACACATCCACACAACCTCCTTACCAATGGTATGGAATTGGTTTCCCATGTGCTAATTTCTACTCTAGTCTAGAGCCCTGGAATTCACCAGTGTTCTGCCATTGAGTACAAAGAAGGACTGATCCTGCAAAACCATGGCACTCAGAATCTTTAATCATGGTGCTGCAATCTACAATTACATCAATATAAGGGGTAGTGGTGGTAATTATCTGCCATCCATTCACTGTTAAGACCTAATGTTTCTTTCAAACCAAAAGTTTCCTCTGTACATTTTTGTCTGAGAGCCAATTTAGTCTGGTAGTGACCAGGTCAGAAGGCTGGAGACTGTGAATTCAAGTCCTGTCATAGCTATGAAAGGCATTTGTGTGACTTTTGGACTTTCGTTGTGGGGAAAATAGGAAGAGAAAAGGGTATTGGATATGTTTTCTACCTCGAGTTATTTGTAAAAATAATAAAGGCAGAATAAAAATAAATAAAACTTAACAAACAGGATGTAGACTTAGGTGTTTCTATTAAAATGAAGCAGAAGAATAATTTCTTATCTGTAGAGAGTTGATTTTCTAGATACTTGCTTGTTAGGATAAAACGTGTCTTGCTTATCAAGTCATTGACAATATTACTAGCTGTCAATCAGGGAATTTTAATCAGTTTGCTAAGGATTCAAGATGCTATTCTGACATAAACCATCTTTTTTTAAAAAAGAAAAGTCCAATTATGCATAATCCTGCACAGTGTTTAGCATTTTGATTGCTGTGTTATAATGATCTAAGTCTATATTTTTTAATTTGGAGGAGGGGTGAGATTTGCATAAAATTGTATGAATATATTCCATAGTAAATTTAAATTTAAAACAGCTGGTGAACTCATAAGAACTGCTTTTCAATCTCTTGAGTTACAAGTGGAAAGCAAATGAGGATTAAAATGGGGTTTATTTGTGAATTACAATACCAAAGTTTTGAATCCTGCATAAGGGGGCTGAATTTTTGATAAACTATAGTTCATTCTTACCTTTTTCCTTAAGATTGCCACACAACTGCATTTATTGCATTGTTGTTTTAGGTTCAAAGTCTATCAAACTGCTTTGATGTTAGAAACAGATTATTTATGTTTTGTTGAATCTTTATTGTGATTCCTGGCAATGGTAACTCATGCCTTGATCACCACATAGATTACTGTAACATCCCTTAAGTGGGACGGGCTGTTTATGGAGAAAATTCAGAAGTGGGTACAGAACATAGCAGACAAACTGTTGATGAATCAGGCATTGCATTGCGATGTAACACAATTCTAAAATTGCTTCCTTGGTTAGCTGGGTGGTGTTCACCAGCAAATCAATAACAATATTGAATATCTTAGTAATTAAACAGAACCAGAAACAACAGAGTAATATAAAAATAATAGCATAATAGTAATGGAAGCCAAATGACAAACAGACATGTATGAGTAGTCATTTCTAAGGTTCAAAGGCCTCCTGAAAAAAAATATTGTGGTAATATTTGAGGTCCTGTATTTAAGAAGGTTAAGGCCTAATTGTATGTCTGAAGACTCTGTTGTGGAAGGTGACGGTAGGAAAAGGGGAGGGTAGAAGAAGGAAAGGAAAGGAGGAAGCCTTTGAGATTTACCATATGTTGCTGGTGCTTTAAAAATAAAGTATAGATAATCTATGATATTCCAAAAGTAAAAAAGGAGGTACATTAGCAAAATAGCAACATTCAAGGCTCTCAACCTGAATCTGAGACACAAATTACTGAAAAATATATACAGCAGGCTAGAAACCAGGAGATTGCGAGATGATTTATTTTTATTTTATTTATTTATGTTTTTGTCAAGCATGTATAAGATAACAGATGTAAGTATAAATAAACATGATTATGAATACATGAAATGGATACGAATACATTGGGACATTAGGATAGGGACTATAGGCACGTTGGTGCCTACAGCTTATGCACCAGTGCTAGATTTAAAAAATGTTTACTACTGGTTATGTGGGCGTGGCATGGCTCAGTGGGCATGGCAGGGCCAGGATACTGTAAAATCTCCATTCCCACCCCACTCCAGGAGAATATTACTGCAAAATCTCTATTTCCTCCCGATCAACTGAGACTCGGGAGGTAGAGAATAGATGGGGGCGGGCCAGTCAGAGGTGGTATACCGGTGATCCGAACTACTCAAAATTTCCGCTACTGGTTCTCCGAACTACTCAAAATTTCCGCTACTGGTTCTCCAGAACTGGTCAGAACCTGCTGAAACCCACCTCTG